>JAJIYU010018089.1:0-11351 GCA_030144865.1 Tinospora cordifolia | reverse complement strand
GTCACAGATCTCAACATTGATGACTCTAATGTTCGGAAGAAGTGGAAGAGAAGGCAGTTGAAGCCTTTTGTGCCTCATAGTATCTTTTTTGAAAACTACATAGATTGCATGGTTTCACTGAAAGATGATTAATTAATTCATTAGGCTATGATAGAAAAGCAACATGGTTAAGTTGCATTCTCGTCCCTTATTTTCTTTTAAGTTTTTCATAATGAAAGATCTTTTGTAGTTAGGTGTTAGATGTTATTTTATAAGGCGGCACCTGGGCTTATTGAATTTTGGAGATGTGTGAATGTTTTAGATATGCGAAAAACATTACTTGATATTGAATATTGGTATACAAATGTATATATTATTAGTAATTGCCTCGGATCATGTGTATGTCCCTTTACATGTGAGTCTAGTACTTGATTTGGTCTTATATTTATATTACATGCACATATTAATCTATGTTTATGTTTATATTCCAATTATTATTCATTGTCGTACTAAATTTATATAAATGTTAACGTTAGAAAAAAAAAATAATATTTTGAATGGTAATTTAAGAACCAGAACAAACCATTGCAACATGAGTTTTATATGTAATGTGAAGATAAACACTGATTTAATATATTTTAAGAAACAAACAGTGCAAATTTGTAGCACAGATAGTAGGTAATAATTCATATCACTGTTCGTAAACGAATTGTGTTGTAAACGAGTATTATTTAAATCTAATCAGTTTATTAATTGTGTCATGTTTAACGTAATATATTTAACTAATATATAACATATTTTACTTGTTGTAATTAATTTTTAAATTATTTTTTACAAATAAAAATGCAAACCATAAATCTTTTATTAAAAAATTAAATTAAAATAATTTTTTAAAAATAATAAAAATTATGTCATCAACATATTAATAAATATGCTAAGTTAAAATTAACTTATTTATAATATTTTTAAAATTTATTTATAATTATGTTAAACAAGTTATTTTTAGATTTATCAGATTAATTTATTTATAACTTAAAATTTAACTATGCTTAATCA
Organism: Tinospora cordifolia; assembly: GCA_030144865.1. Classification (NCBI taxonomy): domain Eukaryota; kingdom Viridiplantae; phylum Streptophyta; class Magnoliopsida; order Ranunculales; family Menispermaceae; genus Tinospora; species Tinospora cordifolia. The sequence continues at coordinate 10,316 of JAJIYU010018089.1, read as the reverse complement.
TGTTTAACTTATTTTAACCTAAATCTATTTAGGTTCAATCCAAATCCATTAATTGTGCGTTATGAATGTCTTATTACATATTGTCATTCACAAGCATAAATAATAATTTAAGCAATTAAAGATAAGCTAACGTGGTGCATTACCATGATGAAATTCTCCAAACAATAGTTTAAACAATCGATTTCACCATATCTATGCACTTAATTGTATATTAAGTTCTTTAATTAAAATCATTTAAAAACTCTTCAAAATATTATGCTTCATTTCTAAATATCGTTACAATTTGGCTTATACACAAAAATTAAGAAAAATGATTGGTTCATTGAGACCAAATTGGACGTTTGTAAATACTACATTAATTGCTTCATTTATCTTTTCAAAATTTTCAGTTAATTTCAGTTTTAATTTGTTTTTTTTGGCACCAAAAGTTTTCAAACTAAAAACTTTAAAATATTTATAATTTCTCGGAAAGAACTGTTTTATAAAGCATGCAATAAATGATTGAGTGCAAATACATTTTATTACCATTTTCGAAAATCAAAACGTAAATTAGAAATCCTCCTTAACCTTTCCAAAAATATAACTACATTAATTTATTTAAAAGAAACACTCTTGTAAATAATAATATTGAATGTCTTTGTAACCTCTGAAAATTTAGTATTTTGTAAGGTTTAAATTTCATAATGTCTAAATTAATTAAATTACTTAAATATTATCATTATGGTAGATGTAACCCATCATTCTAAAAATTTATATAAATAGGTTTTGTATGTCATAAAAATCATCAATAAAGTGAACAATTCTCTCTTGAAATTCTTTCTTCTCTAGGGTTCTTGAGTATTTTTTCTCATTCTCTGGAAAGTTTCTTGCTTTTTCAATTAGTTTTTCAGTTAGACACAATCTCGCATTTCAAGATCAACTTTGAAGACACAAGAATTTAGAAAGAAAAAACTTGAAGGTATACTTTAATTTTATGATTGAATATTTGAGCAGTACAATTTTTTTACATACGAATGATTATTTATATATAAGATTATTTACTATGAATTATATATAATGTTATTAACTAAGAAAATATACTCTGTAGTTGTGTCTAGTATGATCTTTTATATTAAAAATCAAAAGTCAAAATCTGTCAAATAAATTATTTTATTGATTGATTATGTTCTATTCTTGATTTTTATCAATAGTACTATAAATTTAGGTTGATAGTAAGTAAGTCGTGTCTTAAGTAAAGCTAAATAGTGAAAAAGATGTGAGTTATCATATCTTATAGGAGGTCGATTACTCTAAGTAGACTTTGTCTCACTGCTCTTTCTTGAAGGTTGTACTACCAATTCATACAATAGTACATTTTGATTAAATATCAAGATGTGAACATATGTGTAATTGATATTATTTATTATTAACTAACATAGATATTAATTATTTATTTCATTAAAAATAGATTAAAAATATTTGTTTAAATTGTCACATTCTAATATATTTTATATTTCTTGTGAAGCAACATGTTAAATCTTACAAAGTTAGAATTTTTGACACTTGATATTTTGGACAAGAATTATTTATTATGTATTTTGAATGTTGAAATCCATCTTGATGCGATGGGTCTTGGAGACACCATCAAAGAGAAAAATAATAAGTCCCTATAAAATTGTGCTAAGACAATGATTTTTTTTTCGTCACTATCTCCATGATGGTTTAAAAATTGAGTACATTATAATAAAAAATCCACTTGAATTGTGAAAATGTTTGAAAGAAAGATATAATTATCAAAGGGCAATAATTCTTCCAAAGGCTCGTTATGACTGAATACATCTTCGGTTACAAGACTTTAAAAGTGTAAGCGAGTATAACTCTGCACTATTTAGAATTAGCTTCAATTATTATTGTGTAGAGAAATGATCACTGATGATGATATATTAGAAAAAAACATTTTCCACTTTTCACGACTTGAATATGCTCCTACAGTAGCAACATCAAGATAAAAGATTTAAGAAATATTCAGAGCTAATTTTCTGTCTTCTCGTGACTGAACAAAATAATGACCTGTTAATGAAAAATCATGAAGTTAGTCTAACTGGTTATACTCCATTCTCTAAAGTGAATGCAATAACATCAAATAGTACTAAACATGCAAGAAGTTATGGTCGTGGTCGTGGTCGTGGTCATAGACTCGATCGAGGTTGACATATATATCTTGGTGGTTATAAAACTCTTCTCATTATAAGAATAATATCAACCACCAGAAGTAGGAGAATAATGAGAAGAAAGAAAAAAAAATGAAAAAATGGTACAACATAAAGTTTCAAAAAATTCTGAAAATATGCTACAGATATGGTATAAAAGGACATTGGTCATGTACATGTCGTTCGTCAAAACATCTTGTTGATCCTTATCAAGCATCACTGAAAGAAAAGAAAAAAAAATGTGAAGACAAATTTTATTTTCCAAAATGATGACATTGACCACAATCCTCTTGATATAATACATTTAGATGTAGCATATTTCTTTGACAACTTAGAAAGAAGACGTGACTAAATGAAGATGGATTGTGAGCTATCTTCTAATTATGTGTGTTACTTTTTATATATTTGTTTTCATTATGTATTGTTTTTTTGTGTTTAATTTGGTGTATTTTTTTCGCATATATATATATATAAAGAAAATATTTCTTATGAATATTTATTTTATTTTAATAAAAAAATATGGAAGTTCATGCTCAAAATTTAGCTAAAATCAGGATAAAAATAGAGATATTTATCTTGTAGACAGTACTACAACATATATCATACTTACAAATAAAACATATTTTTCTCATTTGCTTATGTAAGAAGCTAATGTTAGCACAATAACTAGTAGTGCAAAACTTATTGAAGACTCCGGAAGAACAAATTTATTGTTACATGAAAGAACAAAAATTATTATAAATGATGCACTACTCTCAACTAAGTCTCGAAGAAACTTGTTAAGTTTAAAAGATATTAGAAAAAATGGATATCATATTGAGACAATTAATGAAGAGATATTGAATAATATGAATAATACCTTTATATTATAAGTGTGGTATCGAATAAGAAACATATCTTAGAAAAATTATTCGCTTTTTCTTTTGGTTTATACTACACGAATATTACAACAATTGAGATAAATGTTATAGTAAATCAGGAGTTATAATGTAAATATTTTTAATATTTGGCATGACTAGGAAGGATATCCCGATTCTATAATGATGCAAAAAAACATTGAGAATTCACATGAACATTTACTTAAAAACCAGAAAATTCTTAACTCTAGAGAATTCTTATCTACTGTGTCGGGACCCCTTTCCTAGGCTGAAGGGCGGCCCCACTGGCAAGATGGCTCAACGAACTCACTTATCGAGTCGAGTTTGCCTATTCACCATTAAGCCTTACCAAATCCTCAACATCCATACTCATCAGAATGATCGAAAGATTCATTCATTAACGTGCAAAGGTAAACAAAACGATACATATCGTCATATTCTAAGTACAAATTGACCATTTAAAATTACTGACATGCAAAAAAAAGAACGACAAACCTCTAATAGGACCAAAAGAAATAGAAGACCACCCAAGGGACTAGGCTATCACGATGCCTTTCCCCTTGTTAGCTGTTGAGGAACCTAAAATGTTAGTAGAGTAGTGAGCCTAATGTACAACTTGAATCAATGAGTAGTAAAACTAGCATGTCACAATAACTCGTGCTCCAAAAATAGTGCATGTATTCATAAACAGTAATGGCAAAATAATGCGTAATAGTAAATCATATAGTAAAACATTTATAAATAGTACAATATTTAAAGAAAACAAATTTAAATATATGTAGCTCAAAACTATACCAGGACTAGGGTTCAAATCATTTAAATTCAACCTTATGGTCATCGCTGGAGTGAATCATGAGTTAGGTGTACCGGCCACTCAAGCGGGTCATGAGCTAGTGTATTCATTGAATATCCTAACCCCGACACTCGACCCTCAAGTGTCATACTCGAGTGGGTCTGGGGCTAGGCGCACTGATCATATGCCCTAACTCCGACGCTCGACCCTCGAGTTTAATCCAATCACATCATGTACCTAAACCCCACGCTCGGACCTCGAACCTATGGTCTCACTATAAATGTACAACTACATATATTCAAAATCAATCAATGTAGTTCAATCACACAAAACCATCCAACCAATGTCATTCTTAATCACATTTCATGCAAGGAATACAGTTAAAGTAAACAGCTCAATCAAACTACTCACCTCGGGTCTCGCGCACCTATGTCCCTTTGACACTCGGCCCAGTCTCGTGAAATACGCTCAAATCTGCATTATGTTAAACTCAATTTCAGTTCTTATGCGAAATACAACTTAATTTTAGTCCTATTATCCCTAATTGATCTTAGTCAACCCAAATTCGACTCGATTAAACTTGATCAACTAATCAAACTTGGTCAATTTTGGTCAACCTAGTCAAAATTGGTCAACATTAGTCAAATTGGGTCAAGGTGGACCTATTTGGTCAAAACTTTCTAATTTTTCTATACTTAGTCAATTTCCTACTTTAAGTCCTATCTGCGCAATAAATTTGTCAATTTTTCTGCAAACAATTCGTATGTCGGATTTGCGTGAAACTTGCTAGATATGATCTAAACCCCTTCAACATTTCCCAGAATTTTAGTTTCTAATTTTTGGACCTCTTTTGATACATTTTCTAATAGGGATATCAGGTACTCAAATTTTAGATTTTTCATTCTATCTGCGCAGCGAATTTTCCAATTTTCCTACGATCACTATGTATGTCGAATTTGTGCAAAATTTTTTAGATGTGACCTATACTTCCAAAATATTCACCAGATTTTAATTTGAGATTTGGACTTCATTTGACCTAGTTTTCATTAGGATATCAAGTACCTAAATTTTGGCTCTTTTTGTCCTATCTGTTCAGCAAATTTTTCAATTTTTCTGCGGTCAATTCGTATATTGGATTGGCGCGAAACCTTCTAAATTTTATCTACACGTATCAAATATTTTCTAAAATTTTACTTTTTGATTTTTGGACCTCATTTCATATGTTTTCTACTGGAGATATTAGGGATTTCTGTTTCCCGGACTGCATGCGACAGGTAGTTGACAATGTGTTTGATTGACCCATATAGACTTACTGATTCGAGACAAAACTTTTTCTCCCTATTACTAGTTGTCTAAGGAACACAAGCACCAAATTTTAGGTCCATTGGACATGGTTTAACATTTTTAAAAATTCGTACCAGCAAGCATAAAACATAAGCTTAAACAGATTTTTTAGAAAATTTTCTAAGTATCATGATTCACATATAATAGGGCATCTTTGCATGCTTATAAAATCACCAATACAAAGCCTTAGAGTTTGACATCTATACCTTCTTGTAGCTTTCAGTGGCTAGTTCGTGCATCCGAAATCTTGGATCTTTTGATGTCCCCAGCGTACTTCGAATGTTGCCGTAAAGTTGCCTCAACGCTATGCTTTTTCTGTCATAGTCATGAACAGCGCCTATTCGATGTCATTTTTGACATGTTCCAAGAGGTCAGTTTGTGTTCCTCGTAAAATAAAAGTTAAAGTGGACATTACAAGTTTTAAAACAAAATTGTGTGTTTGAAGATAGCTTGTTCAAACTAAAAAAAATGCAAAAATATCAGAAATCTGAGTTTTTGTTGCTGGTTTGGAGAGTTTGCATGGCTCAAATTGTGCCACGTGGCCAACCAAGTGGCTTGGGGTGGCCTGGCCTGATACTCCGTCAACCGGAGTTGAGGGGGCTAGTTAGTGGTGGTGTTCGAGGCAAAAAATCTGGCGAGAAAACTAAGGGCGAAAACCACTTAGTTGGTTTTTTTGGGTTTGTTGGAAGAGAAAATGGAGGGAAAAAAGGAAGAAGGAGAAGAAGGGGGCTGGGCCGGTTAGACGACCTGTGGGCTTGGGCAGTCCAGGGCCATGCCCCTGGGCTGCCCAGGTGTTAGATTTCTTTTTCTCCTCCATTTTTTTTTTGTATACACACATACTTATAAATATTTGTATTTTATTTTTTTATTTTATAATTTTCTCCTTTATTTTTTTTCTTGCCCTCAGTTATCCCAATTTTTTTTTAACTATACACTAAATTCTAATTTATACATTTATTTTTTCAAAAATCATCTAATTTATCCAAACATTATTATTTTTCCTCTAAAAAATTAAATAATTGCTACGAAAATTCATTATTACTTCTTAAAATTCATATAATTTCTTTAAAAATCATATGTCATCAGTAATAGATTTATTTTCTTCTTGAAAAATTATATTTTTTTAATTAATCCTATTTTTTCTAATTAAATAGGCAAAACTTGAGAAAATTTGAGAAAATTTATGTATTCTTATTAAAAATTTAAAAAATACACGAAAATACATATTCAGGAATACGACTCGTTACATGCTGCATGCTCTCAAGGAAAGCTTATTATTAGATCATCATCAACTAAGGTTGGAATTGAGTCTCCTGCATTTCTGAAATGCATACAAGGTGATATATGTGGGCCCATTCACCTACTATGTGGACTATTTAGATATTTTATGATTTTAATTGATGCATCTACAAAATGTTCACATGTGTCTTTATTATCAACTTGTAACTTGACGATTAGGAGATTGCTTGCTAAAATAATACGGTTAAGAACTCAATTTTCAAAGTAGTTAATCAAGAAAATACATTTTGATAAAGTTAGCAAGTTTACATCTCAAGCTTTCAAAGATTATTGTATGTCAGTTGGGATTACTATTGAAGATCTTGTTGCTTATGTTCATACACAAAATGGTTTAGCAGAATCACTTTTTAAATGCCTCCAATTAATAGTTATACCATTGATTATGATAGCAAAACTCCCTGGTTTTATATGGGGACATGCTATTTTACATGTAGAAGCTCTTATACACATCAAGTTAACGAATTATCATAAGTTCTCTCCTTTGCAATTGGCTTATGGTCAAGAGCCAAATAATTCTCATCTAAGAATTTGTGGATGTGTGGTATATGTTCAAATTAGTCCACTAAAATGCACTAAGATGGGTCCTCAAAGGAGGTTAGGTATATATATATTGGAAATGATTCTCCATCGATAAATAATGAACTTAAACTATTGATTGGAGATATTTTTATAACACGATTTGCTAACTGTCATTTTGATAAGACAAATTTTCTAACATTAGGGGGAGAGAATAAACAGTTGGGAAAAGAAATACATTGAAATGCTTTATCATTATCCCAATTTGATCCTTGAATAAAGTAATGCGAACATGAAGTTCAAAGAGCAATTCATTTGCAAAATATTGCAAATAGATTGGCAAATGCGTTCATTAACCTTAAAAGAGTGACTAAATTATATATAACAACTGTCAATGCTCCATCTCATATTGAAGCCCCTGTAGGACAACTTGTTGAAAATAAATCTTGGCATGCCTGAAGCGTGGTAGACCAATTGGTTTCAAAGATCAAAATCCTCGAAAAATAAAATGAGCAACTAATAAGTATGTCTAACTAAAGGAGGTAGATACTTCTAAAGAGATCAATGGTAACTAATAATGAAACCCCAGAAGAGGTACCTATACCTAAAAATAATAAAGAAATCTCAATTAGTTATATCACCACGAGGATGAAATGGAATAAAAAAGAAAAGGTTGATGATATCTTTGCATATAAAGTGACGCTTAATGTTTTGAATGAAAGCGAAGATCTTAAACCTAAATCTATTGAAGAATGTCGTAAAAGATATGACTGGCAAAAATAGAAAAATGCAATCCAGGTAGAGTTAGACTCACTCACAAAGGTCCAAAACGCCTGAAGGTGTGATCTTTGTAGGGTATAAATGAGTTTTTGTATGAAAACGAAATGAGAATAATGAAGTCGTAAGATGTAAAGTGCAACTTGTTGCATAAGGTTTTACACAAATACCAGGCATTGATTATAAGGAGACACATTCTCCTATAGTCAATGCAATTATATTTAGATATCTTATGAGCCTGGTAGTCCGAAAAAAACTTAAAATGTGTGTAATGGATGTAGCAACAACATAGTTATATGGATCTCTCGAAAGTGATATTTATATGAAAATCCCACAAGGATTTCAGATGCTTGTAGCATCTAACTCAAATTCTTAAATAATTTATTTAATAAAGTTACAAAGATTTTTGTACAGAGTAAAACAAGCTGGATAAATGTGATATAACCGTTTCTATGAGTATTTGTCCAAAGAAGGTTATAATAATGATCTAATTTGTCTATATGTTTTCATCAAGAAAACTGGATTCACATTTGTTACAATTGTTGTATATGTTAATGATTGAAATATTATTAGGCGTCTTGAAGAACTTTCAAAAGTAGCTGATTATTTAAAGAAAGAATTTGAAATGAAAGATCTTGATAAAACAAAGTTTTGTCTCAGCTTACAAATCGAACATTTATCAAGTGAAATTCATATTCATCAATCGACTTATACAAAAAAGATCTTGGAATGATTTTATATGGATAAAGCTCATCCATTGAATACTCTAATAGTTGTTAGTTCACTTGATGTAAACAAAGATCTTTTTCGGCCCCAAGAAGATGATGAAGAACTACTTGGTCCTGAAAAACCATATCTCAGTGTCATTGGTGCATTAATATACATTGTTAACAATAAAAGACCTGATATAACATTTTCTGTGAATTTATTAGCAAGGTATAGTTTTTTACCTACAAAAAAACATTGAAATGAAATTAAACATGTATTCAGGTATCTTAGAGGTACAATTCATTTAGGTTTATTTTATCCAAATGAATCTTGAGAGTAGTTAGTTGGTTATGCAGATATAAGATATTTATCCGATCCACATAAAGCAAAATCTCAAACAGGCTATGTATTCACATATGATGGTACCACTATATCTTAAAGGTCTACGAAGCAAACATTAAATGTTATATCATCAAAGCATGCTGAAATATTAGCAATTCATGAGGCAAGCCGAAAATGTATTTAGTTAAGATCAATGACTCAACATATTGAAGGAACTTGTGGTTTATCTTCGAAAATTGATGCAACAACAATATCATATGAAGATAATGCTACTTACATCTCGCAACTAAAAGAAAGATATATAATAAGAGATAAAACAAAATATATTTCATCAAAGTTCTTCACACATGATCTTCAAATGAATGATGATATTGAAATTTAACATTTTCGTTCAAGTGAGAATTTGATAGATATGTTTACAAAGACTTTACCTACTATATTATTTGAAAAGTTTGTTCATAACATTATGATGCGTCAGCTTAGAGGTCTTAAATGATATTATCAACATGAAGAGAATAAAGAAGAGTTATTAATTAGTGCATTGTACTTTTTTTCTCTTATTTAAGGTTTTGTCCTACTGGGTTTTCTTTGCAAGATTTTTAACGAGACAGTTTTAACAATATTATAAGACTTCATAAAAATGTATACTCTTTTTCTTTCTAATTTTTTTTTTCACTGAGTTTTATCTAGTAAAGTTTTAATGAGACATATTCTCATATAAAAAACATTTAAAGAGAGAGTGTTATAAATAATAATATTGAATACCTTTTTAACCCATTAACATTTAGTATTTTATAACTTTTAAATTTTATAATGTCTAAATTAATTAAATTATTTAAATATTAGTATTATGGTTGATATACCCGCCATTCTAAAAATTAACTAGATAAAAAAGTCTTGTGTCTCATTAAAATCATCAATAAAGAGAACAATTCTCTCTTAAAATTCTCTATTCTCTAATGTTTATGAGTATTTTCTCTTCTTCTCTTAGGAGTTTCTTACCTTTTCAATTAGTTTTTTGGTTAGATTCCTAACACACTCCTAATTAATTACTATTATTAATTAAATTTTGTTTAGGGTTATAATTGAAAGAAAAATGTAATTTCATGTTTTTGATTTCCCAGTGTCACAGATTTTTTTTTTTTTTTTTTTTTTTAAAAAAACGTAAAGGTTCCAAGTTGTGACAGAAGTTGTAAAATAGACGGGTTAATAATGTAAAATGTCACCTAGCTGCTTAACAGCAGCTGGGAGCGGTATGTCCCTGCCCCCTTCTGGGGTGATAATGACAAAAAAAAAATAATAATAATAATGCAAAATGTCCATTTATTTCCAAAATATCCTTAATTCTTTGAAAAAAAGAATTAAGAAGTTTTGTCGCCAGTATAAATTAAAATATTAGGCAAAGATTTTCTTCCCATATACATCACGTTATCGAGGAAACCAATCCTTCCACCCCAACCCTAACTTTGA
>JAJIYU010018088.1:0-11372 GCA_030144865.1 Tinospora cordifolia | reverse complement strand
TATATATATATATATATATATATATATATACACACATAATAGAAGAGTTAAAGTGATTAAGTGATGGTATTATTATTAACACATGGAAGCTTATAATAAAGTTTAATCAAATCAAGTGATTAAAAAAAACAAACAAACAACACCCGAAATCCAGAAATTTGGAGAAATTGGTATGGAAACCAGAAATGTAATAACCCAAAATTTTGTTAAATAATTAAAGATAAATAAGTTCAAGGAAATTAAATGAAATAAGTCAAGTAAAAATAATTTCGAAGATTTTAAGAAATCTTTGGGTGCAAATTGTGGGTTGGCAAATGAAAAATAATATATATTAGAAATATAATATAAAATAAACAAATAAGACCTTAATTTCATAATTGAATAAAAATGTAGTATGCGTGTATTTATTTAAAATAAATGAAACATTATGTAAGTATCAATTTATAGTTACATAAATGATTATCTGAAAATAAAATATGAAATAAATAAAAATATATGAAAATGAAAAATGTAGATTATTTAATTAATGATATTAAAAATATTAAAGAAATATAAATATATCTAATAAATACAATATTAAAGAAATAGAAAAGGAAAAATATTAGCAAGTTATTAAAATAGAATGAAAGGATGAGCACATAGCCCAGTGGATCTTTCTAACATTTAAATCTTTATTTCAATTCAAACAAACCAACCATATCAAAAACTTTTGTACATTAGGCGATTCAAACAAATTTCTTGTTTATGGTTGACATTCAGACAAAAAGAGTTTAATCTCTGTGCTCCACATCGTTGGGAGAGAGGATAACTCTTGGAAACTCAAACCCAATATCTATGAAGTGGGATCACTCTTGGAAACCCAGTTCAAAATTATCAAAGGTAAGCCGGCAAGCCGGATCGGGGGGTGGAACACACACGATGACATTATGTAGTCCATCATCGTGCTGGTACGTGGATTAAATCATTCTTTAATCTTTTCTTAGTAATAAAACACACAATATCGGATTAAACCTTCGATGCAACATGTACATAACATGAACCATCAAATATTTATTCAGGCACAATTCAAGCATATCATACATCATTATTCTTGATTTCTAAACATGCATAACATGTATATCCATGGCACATCAAATAAATAAAGCATGCATATTTAAAACATATATTCAATCATTCAACTTCAAAACATCATCACACATACAAGATTTATTCAAATTAAAATAAAGAAATAAAAGTTAGAAATCACTTCCATCTTAAATACGTCTCTTCTGCACACCTCTGAAATCCAGTAGAATTTCGTTACTTCAAAGCTTCCAAACAGTCAAGAACTCTCAAAAACACCCAAGAACAGTTCAAGATCACTCAAGAATCGAGGGGATTGCCAATAAGAAGGTCAAAAAAAGTCCAGAGGGACTAGTACGCTCTTGATTTGGGATGAACACAATGAAAACATTAGGGGTCCTTTATATAAAGTTCAAAATAGTGTAGAATGGTAAGTTTTTGGTGTTTTCCTTGTAGGAAACTTGCTAATTATTCAAAATCTCGTGCCCCCAAAGCATAGAAAAATAGCAAGTGTATTTGAATAATTTTTTTGGAATTTAGAAACATTTTTTTTGGAATTCTTTCAGATTTATTTCGAATTTTATTCAGATTTTCTCGGTTATAAATCGAAGCATTAAAACTGGACCATTGATGATCCTTGATCACAGCACTCAGATCGCGATCAAGATTTACGAATTCACTGTGGATCGTCGGATTTCCTCGATCGTAGCATAGATTAGGGTACTTCGGATCTCGTTCGTCAGATGAGCCTCGATTGCAGCACGACCATTTGCGATCAACGAAACTAGCATGGATCGTTGATCAACCTCGAACACAGCACTGAATCGTGATCGAGATTAACGAATTCGCTGTGAATCGTTGATCAACCTCGAGCGAAGCACTGGATCGCGATCGATTGAAAATGTTTCAAATTTGAGCCATTAGATCATCCTCGAGCTCAGCACCGTTCGCAATTAACAAAATGGCTTTGATCTTCACCGTTGGATGGACCTCGAGTGTAGCATCAGATCGTGAACATCGATCCAGGTCGCACGATTAACCTCGAGTGCAGTGTCGTTCGCGATCAACGAAGCGAATCCAAACTGTTAAATCAGGCGGATTGATTCTGGGCCATTGGATTTTGATGATCCAGTGCTCCTGAGCGCTGGTTTGGCTTTGATTTTGTTCGTTACATCAAACAGATCAATTTTGGGTCGTTGGATGCAGTTTCTAATTACCAAAATTGCTTTTTAAGGTTGCTATTATCCGAAAATTGCTAATTATATACTTTTTAATTGATGTAAACATGATTTATTGCATATTTCTTTCCATTTTATTAATTTTCTAATATTTCTTCCTTTCTATTTCTTTAATATTGTATTTATTTGATATATTTCTATTTCTTTAATATTTTTAATGCCAACAATTTAATAATCTACATTTTTCATTTCTTTATTTTCATATATTTTTATTTATATATTCATTTCCTTATTTTTATTTTAAGAAAGATAATTATTTATGTAATTATAAATTGATAATTATATAATAATATACTTATATTAGATAAATATAAGCATACAACATTTTTATTCAATTATGTAAATCTATATACATATTCCTATAATATGTAACATTCATTATGTTAACACATATATTATTCATACACACATTAACCTATATGTGTGTGTGTGTGTGTGTGTGTGTATACTTTATTTCTTTTTTTTTCTTAAGAAATCGAAGCAATTGTTTAAATTTCATAATTAATTCTACTAGAAATTTTTATTTAATTATCAAATTAAAGTCTTATTTGCCCATTTTATATTATATGTCCAATATATATTATTTTTCATTTGCCAACCCACAATTTGCACCCAAAGATGTCTTAAAATCTTCGAAATTATTTCACTTGACTTATTTCATTTAATTTTCTTAAACTTATTTATCTTTAATTATTTAACAAAATTTTGGGTTATTACAAGAAAATTATGGTTTCATTGCCTATGCCAATTGGAAATTTATGGTTGTTGAGTGGGCAGTGATGATCGAATCTTCCAGATGAATGAAGTGATTTAAGAGAGGAAGCCGGCCATTGAAAGCAAATGAAAGAAGAAGCTCTGTTAGAGCGTCGTCTGAGATCACGAACAAAAAGAAGAAAAGCAAAGGACAAGAAGAAGATCGAAGGAAGAAGAAGAACAGAGAAGAGAGGCTGCATGTGGTGTTTGCTTGTAGAGAAAGAAGAACGGTGTTGCTGCTGCCATGAACCAAGAACAAGATGACGAACTGAAGTAGCTGGTGCATTTTTAGGGCATCATTTACATGAAGAAAAATCTGGTTTGGTTATTTTGATTTGGGGCGTTTTCAAAGTTAGGGCAAAGATAAATTTGGGGGATTTCATTTTGTGATCTTAGGGCTGTTGTTGTTGTTCGAACGGAAAAAAAATGAGTCTGAAAATCTAATTTTTGTTGGTGTGTTTGGTAAAACAGAGGAAGAAGATGTAATCACGAGCTAGGTTTTCTATGGTTGTCGTGATTTGTGATATGGGTTTGGGTTTCATTACTAGTGGCTGGCTATGAAGAATGGAAAACAGATTTGAAACCAGATTTTGGGCATTTTTCATATTTGGGCATTTTTCAATTTTGGAGTTGGGGGTTTTGTATTTGATGAACGAAATGGAGAGAGCAAGTTCAAGGTTGTGTTTGATTTTGGACTCCTTGAGCTACTGGCCGTGAAGGGTGAATCTGGAATTTTTTTTCTGTGTTGAAAGTGATTCGAAGATAATGAACAAAGAGAAGATTGGAGTTGTGGGCGTGATTTCCTTGCTATTACGTATTATATAGATTTAAGATTCAAAACATCTATGTGATAGTTTTAGAATAATTAGAATTTCATTTAGAAATTCATTAAACATGTTAGGTGTCTTGGATGAATGATGCTTGGATGATAGTGTGGTGAATTATTTTAATTTACGCATAATCATTTCATGACATACTTGAATAGGAGACCTTGCATTTTGATTTATTTATTTGGGGCATGCATGGATAGGAAAATATGCATTTAGATCCATTATTTACTCATGCGCTTTATTATTTTAAAATTTGCATGCATAGTTTAATTTATTGTCAATTGGATTTTGTGAAATGTTTTGTGTGATTAAATTTGTGTGTGAAACTAAAATAAGACGATGGGTTATTAAGAATCCACGTACCAATGCGATTGACGAGCTTAAAGCGGATCGAAGTGGTATCTCCTATATGCCACCGCTTGAGATTGACGAGCAACAAGGCGGATCGTAGGTATTCCCAACTGGAGCTGCCTACGACAGCTCGAAGTCTTTGGAAGATGGTACGAGCCATGGTAAGTACTCTCTAGACTGTGATGCTGAGACATGATTAATTTTAGATGGTACTTGAGGCCCCTACGATATTTTAGAAAGTTGTTGAAGTGGTTTTTGTGGGTGGTTAAAAGTTCTTGAAGTTTTGAAAGTGGTAGATAAGGGAAACCTCTGCCGAATTCAACAAGAAACCTGAATTAAGGTAGAGGGGATTTCTTAAACCTCTACTTTGCTATATTAAATTTTTAGCATGTTCACGCTTACTTAAATTCTAATTTTTAGCATGTTTTATTTTAGTTTCAGCACAAATGATCATATTTTAATTTTATTTTAGCATGTTTTTATATTTTAATTATTCATGATACCATGTCATGCTTAGATTCCATACTTAGGTTTATTTCGAAGTTTTAAGCATGTCATATGATGTTTTCATGCTTTCTTGGTTGATTAAAATTCTAAATTTTATATTATGAGTTTCTTTTATGATTATGTGATTTTAAACATAAGAAAGTGAAGATATGAACCACGAACTGTCATAGTGATCCATAGGGATGCTATGGGTGTTCTTATCACATGCTTAGAGTATGTGGTTGTAAGGCGCAACTAACGGATACTTGGTATGTGGCATCCAATAGAAAGTATCAAAAGAATTGTCTTTCCACCCTGAAGAATGATATTTAAAATAAGAATATTAAGGGAATGGACCCCCTTTCAGTCATAACTACAACTTGAAACCAAAACGTTGTGTGAATCACTTAATGCGTAAAAGTGTGTAAAATTGGATGTGTTATTAATTTGAAATAGTAACTTAGTTGTTTAATAAATGATCCATTGGGTTATATACTCACCCCCCTCTTTTTAACATTTTCAAGAAATTGAATATGATGGCAATGAAAATTTGATAGTAGTTATGTTTAGAAAGCTTCTATTTTCTTTTATTCAATGTAAGGGCATGTTGCCAAGTTTTGTTTTATTAGACTTTCGCTGAATTTTTATTTTAAAATTTGAGTTATGTACTCTTGATTATGAATTCAATAATGTACCTTTATTTTCTTTAATAAATAAAGAGTTAGAAATATTCATTTTTCTACTAGTAATGCCTTATTGAATTTCAAATTGATCAAATTGGATGAGACACTCATGAAAAGTTCAATAAAAGCTAAAATAAAGGAATCAAAATGTAAGTTGTGTACTTGTAAATGTAACATAGGACCCAACCCGCCTTGTGGTTGAGCTTAAATATGTTTTTATGGGTTGGGGTGTTAAATTGCTCCTCTTATTTAACTTGTTCCTATTCTTCCTCAGCATGTTTACCACATCCCCTCAGTTACGTTTACCAAGAAAATCACCAGTCTGTTGACAAAACAAACTCCCAAGAGCCCCATCAAAAAGTATGTTCAGATCTCTAATTTTAATGAGCACCAGATCCCTGCTGATCAAACTAAGCACTTTTTTCCTCTCACTCTATCTTCCTCTCTCTTGTTATCCTAGAAAAAAGATGGATATAGTCATTTGCACTATGGAGCTATCAAAATTTCTATTACTTTTCATGGGCGAAAGGCTACCAAACTATCTCTTGAATAACTTTGCTTGATTTTCAAATGATACTGTAAGCTGATGCAATTTTTGGCACTGTCCAAACAACCCTAAATTCTAACACAGTCTTTATCACCTTTGATCCCAATTTCAATTTCTTTCTCCTAGATCCTCATGCTCTCACTACACTTAGTCTACAAATTCAATTTTCTAGTACCCTTCAAATCCACACTGCCCTTGCCACCACTGTCTATTACCAGATTGCATATCGAGAGAAAATCATGAGTAGCACAGGTAGAATAATGAAAGAATCCCACCAAGTGTGGGGAAGATCAATATGATTAATGCTTGAGGTGGTTGAACGAGAATGAGAAGTGGGTTGCTCTAGAAAGATTATTTCAACCAGTCCATCAGTCCTTCTGTGATGAACAACAAAAGAAGTTTGTTGGACGTCTACAACCTAAAAACGAGCTTCATAGCTGGTAAGGTGTGGGTGACAACACCTTGGGAGAATATATCGACCATAAAACTATTAAAAGCTGAACCTTTTAGGGAATGTCTATGGCATAATTTTACACTCAATATGCAATCTAGTAATGGACAGTGGTGACAAGAGCAATTTGGATTTGAGGGGTACCAGAAAGTTGAATCTGTAGACTAAGTGTAATGCAACATTGTCAGGACAATAGTGGTATCAGAGCAGAAGAATACACACACACACACACACATATATATATATATTCTTCTGCTCTAATATCAACATTGTCAGGACCCCTTCCAAAACCTTATACAGGCGGCCCAACCAGCATAATAGTCAGACAAGTCTACTCCTCCGTCAAATTTGCCGACTATTGTTAAGCCTTACCATCGAAACATTTATAGTATTCAGAGTGCAACAAAAGCAAGATAAGCGAAATAATGTAACAACAATGGAAGTCTTTAACATTAATTACATTACTAGAGTTAAGTCCACGCCGAACAAACCTAAAATGTTAAGAGTAGTAAGTTCGATATCCATTTGAGCCTAGTGAGTAGCAACAGATATATCTACCTAAATCTAACATTCTACATGTAATGCAACAGACAATATTTCAAGCATTCAAATAAAATACAATAATGAATAGTATGTACAATCATTCATAGAAAAATGTTGCAGCCTAATATGTCATGAAATATGTTGTGAAGTATGTCATGATTCAAGGGTCCAGTATTTAAACTTGACGCCATTTTTTACTTTAAGGATCTTTCGGTCATACTGCCATTCCGGACAAACGTGACCAATAGTCCAGACCATATTGCGATATCAATTGATGATCGTGGCCCACCGACCAAGTGGTATGGTCGCCACCCCCAAACCAATAGAGTGTTCCATGCACCACTCTAACTATATCTATAGAGTGTACCAACGTACCACTCTTATCTTAGGACTATCACGATCTAATGTTTGCACCTCAGAACCTCTCATCACTAGGCCAAGTTAACACATTTGCAAACTTGTTGATCAATCCTATCTTAGAGCTCTCACGATCTAATGTCCAACTGCAGAACCTCTCTTCATTAGGTCAGGTCAGTACATCTGAAGATCCATCGATTACATCAATCTCAGAGCTGTCATAATCTAATGTCTACACCTCAGAACCTCTTATCCTGAGGCCAAGTCGGCACATCTGAAAATTTGTCGATCAGCTCTATCTCGGAACCATCAAGATCCAATTTTTAGGTTATTTTAAGTTGTGTTTGACGAGTTTTGATGGCACATGTATAAATAGGAAATAGAATTAGGGTTTTTGATTATTCGACTATTGGTTTAATTATTGTTGATCGCCATAAGTGAAGATAGAACAAAAAAAGGAGATGATCGTAAAAAACAAGATCAAGACTCAAGTATGATCTTTTATTTATTCAATTCTTTGATTTGTGATATCTACGCTATGTATGGCTAAGTACTTTTAATTTCTAAGATGTAATTTTGATTGTAAGAATTCTTGATTGTAAGATTGCACGTGATTATAATATTTATTACATTATTTTGCTAACAGACACCTCGAGAGGGGTATTAGGAAACGTAACTAATAGGTATTAAGGCACCTTGACATAGAGTTTTAATGATAAGTGTTGTAACCTACAAAAACAAGGATTAGATTATTTGAAATAAGAATAAAAAGGGAATACATGATATTTTACCATACTAAAAATTGGATTGATTTAGTTTTTAAAACCAATACTTGTTGTTTTTTATTTGATCTTAGTTTAAAGTAGTCAAACCTTGATTTTAAGCCTTAATAAGATTAATACTAAAATTAGAATAGAATATTATTTGTATATTTCTGATATTTTTTTGTATATTATCTATATGTTTTTTGTATATAATGATCTGTCATGAGTTTTCTTTTACTTGCCATCAAAATAATAAGTCTGTGTATATTTTTTTTGTATATTTCTAGTATATTTTCTGTATAATATATATATATTTTTCTTGTATATAATAATCTGTCATGAGTTTTCTTTCACTTGCTATCAAAATAATAAGTATTTTTTTTTATATTTTCATGTATGAAGATGTAATGATGAAGTATATACTATCAATAAGTATGAAAGGAAGTACACAGTTAACATAAAGGACAAAACATACACTTGCAACAGTTTCCAAATGGATGAGATGTCATGTCCACAAGCAGTTACTATGATTAATGAGAGACATATGGACACATACACTTATTGTTCGAAATATTATACAAAGGACAATGGTTACCACATTTATTGGTATAGTGTATCCGATAAGAGAAGAACATGCATGGAGTATACAAGAAAATGTTTTGTATACTCCATGTATACAAATTAGGATGGAAAACGACAACAAGTGTAAAGTGTGAGAAATGTGGTATGAAAGGACATAATAAAAAAATATTTAGAAATGCACCAAAATAGAAATAAACCCCTCATATTTGTGCAAGGTGAAAATTTTTAATTAAGGTAAAAATGTTACTATAATGACAGTTATAATTGATTGGTTTGCTGAATAAATAAATAAGCATAAAGATGATTTTTGATGACAAATGTTAATTATATCCAGATTGATACATTTGATTGAAGTTAATCATGTATTTCATTCACATTACAAATTGACAGTTATAATTGGTTGTTACTAATAGCTTTTAAACATGGTCACACTCTCTTTATATTGCATAAATATGCCTATGTATACAAATTGAGTATACACTTTGTATATTTAACGTTTATAGAGAGTATATTATAGTGGCAATTTTACCCAAAAAAACAAACTCTAAAAATATATTTTGTGTATATTTTATGTATATTTATTATATATTATTTATATATTATACGTATATTTCATGTATACAGTCATCTGTTTTCTTGATCATTATTCAACATCTCTGTAGGAAAGTATTCTATGTATATTTACTGTATACACAAAAAAGCAAGGCTTGATGAAAAGAACAGTAGTGATGAGCACCAAAGGCAACCAAAGCTTGGTCATTTAGGCGTAGGGTGGAAAATGATGACCCAATATCAATAGTACTACTGCTGGACACTGCATGAGTTAATGGTGCATTCTCATATTTACGCCCGATTGAAGATCTTGACAAGTTGCTTAATCCTTCAACATCTGGGCAAAGTTGTAGAATCCGCAAGCAATATTATTTAGTGTTCATGTGTATATATATAATTTGCATGTGAAGATGAAATAGGGGTTGTTTATTACCTGAAACAAGCAATTCTCAAGAGAAGCTATGCGATCCAAAAGTGACCTTTTAATTTGAATCTCCTTCATTGCTGTATCTAATGACATCATCATCATCATTCTCATCCTTTGAAAGTTTTGATCTATTCCCTCACTCCAACTACTACTGCTACTAGTCTACTGTCCCATCTTGATGAACTCTGCATTCTCTCTATATATCTCATCTACATTTCATACATTAGTTTGTTGATCAATACAACCATTGCAAGTTCTTCAAAATAGAACCAAACTTTAAAAAAATAGAAAGAAAAAAAAACAAGAAGAATGAGAAGAAAAGAGAGAGAGAGAGAGAGAGAGAGAGAGAGAGAGAGAGAGAGAGAGCGAGAGAGAGAGAGAGAGAGCCCCCCCCCCCCACAAGACGATCCAACCTAGACATCATTGGCACAGAGGGCCAAGCCTTGCTTGCATATCGCTCGTTACTCATTATTATTACAGATATTACTTCGTCTTCTTCTTATTCTTTATTAGTCAAAGTTGATCATCACGTGGTGCACCCACTAGTAATTTTTGACTTGTTCGACTCTAGATTTAATGTTGTAGCTATTGGATTGAAAGAAATTGAGATGTTGTAGATGAATCTAGGGCATGATGGCAAAATAAGATGAACTAGGGCACAATCACAAAATGAGATGAACTAGGGCATGATTGATGGTAAGTGCAATAAATAAGATTCTAATTTCAAATAATATGAAAAGTGGTTATACGAATAAAAGCTCAAATTTGGTGCGTCTCATTTAATATATGATATTCTTGTAAATAAAACTAAAATGTTGACAAAATTGAAAACAAAAAACCTTTATAAAAATATTTATGATAATATTTTTAAAATAACTACATTTTTTGTAACTGCCGCTTCATTCAAGAGGGTGAAGCCCTATAAGCCAACGTTTCATTCAAAAGGGCGAAGGAGGAGACAGATTAATGGGGCAGCGACTAACATGTCATAACTACCTGAAAAACTATGTGTTCTGCTACGTTTTGTTTCGCTCCGTGTGTACTGTATGGGCTTATCTATACAACATTAACATAACCGCTGAAAGTCCCTTCTGCTGCTTCTTCTTCCACTCTTATCACCCCTTTTATATAACTTGAAAGCCTTCATTTTTCGCAAGATGGACAGCTTCACTCTCACCACCTGCTGTAGCGTCATCCATCATCGATTCCACCTTCCGACAACAGCAAGAACAACACCACCAAATGCCAACTCTTCTTTCTCTTCAAAGCCTTCTACTACCAATACCTTCCTATGCTGTGCTTCCAAAGACCAAAAGCCTCCCAATCTTGACCACTGGGACCAAATGGAGCTCAAATTCGGCCGTTTGCTTGGTGAAGATCCTAAATTAACTTTGGCTAAGGTAACCCTTTTCTCCATTTCTCTTCAAATCCAACTTCCTTTTATGGAATTCAGTTTATTTTAGTCTCAACTCTTTCTTTCGTTCTCTCTCTCTCTCTCTCTCTCTCTTTCCCGGTTTCAATGATGGGTACCCATTTATGATTTCATTCGTTTATGCTGCTGAAAAGTAACTATCTTTTCGAATTGTTTTTGTATCGTTAGATAATGGGTCGAAAATCAAACCCGGGTGTATCATGTCTAGAAATTGAAAAATCTTTTGGGAAGAAAAAGGGTGGTGAATCAGACGATGAGATTATTTACTTTTCTAAAGACGAAGGGCAATCTTCTTCTTCTTCTTACGACTCATT
>JAJIYU010018087.1:0-11384 GCA_030144865.1 Tinospora cordifolia | reverse complement strand
TTTTAATATATGTGTGTAATACACATGTACTTCGTACCAATACGTATATTTATACTCATTTATTTCTATTTAAATTAATTTACGTGTCTAATTAAAATACGGAGTGTTACATCCAATGCTTAATGATACGGGGGTTGGGGTGTTACAACTTAGACCTTGAGTCTAATTGTAATCACATCGTGTACCCTGACCTTGCCTGCAGACCTCGAGCCTATGATCTCGTTATCGGTGTACATCTATATATATTTCAAACCAATTGATATAACTCAAATCACATAAAACCATTAAACCCATGTCATTCACTCATGTTTTATGCAAGGAATACAAGTTAAAATAAACCATTAAACTACTCACCTCAAGTCCTGCATACTGATGTCGCGTCAATACTCGGCCTTGTCACACAGTGTATGTTCAGATCTGCATTATTTAAACCCATTTAGTTCCTTTGAATAATCTGACTCAACTCTAGTTCCACTTCCCTAACTAGTCTTAGTTAACCCAAATCTGATTTGATCAAATTCGTTAATTGGTCAAGCATGGTCAACTGGTCAAACTTAGTCAAAATTGGTCAATATGATAAATTTTGGTCAAATTCGGTTAACAAGGGTCAATTTGGGACAAATTGGGTCAATTTCGTCAAAATCCCCAATTTTCCACACTTAAGCTTCATTGTTTCAAGCTTCATTGTTCTATCTGCGCAATAAATTTTTCAATTTTTCTACGATCAATCTGTGCATAAGTTTTTAAATTTGATCTACATCTCCTACATATTCACAAAATTTTGGATTGAGATTTTTGGACTTCAATTGATATGGTTTTTAAGTAAGATATCAGTAACTTTACATTTTCGAATTTCATGTGATAGACAACCACTATTCATGTAAATTGACCCGCTTACCCAACTCAGATGGGAACAAAATGTGGTATACCTGTTTTGGGATATCTAATAAGGTCTCCACCAAATTTTAGCTCAAAAAATTGAGGTTTTGTCAGTCAATTGATCTACCAAAATCTCAGCCATATAATAAATTTTTCTATGTTCATGTTTTTCCATGATTTTCAAGTGTTTAATTTCCCTCATTAAACCACTAATTCAAGGTCATTTCTTGCACCTATTATCAGTTTTTAGATTAAAAACACCCACCTATTAAGACCCATTCAAAACAATGAGCAAGGGTGGCTATAATCCTACCCAAACAAATCCCCAAACACTTAACATGCATTAATAAAACTCTAAAATTTTTCTAAGTACTGGATTACTTATATATTGAGGTGACTTTGCATGTATAGAAAATCATGAATATAGAAGCTTAGGGTACAATGTTTATACCTTCTTGTAACCTCAAATGTGAGGATTAATCAGCCCAAGTTTCTAGCCCAAATGGACGTTCCTAACTACCTCAACCATTGCCACAAAGTTGGTTTTAATAACACTTTTGCTATCACAGTTAGCAAGCAACCAATTTTGGCACCCTATAAACCATATTCAAGAGCTCAGTTTTTGTTTTCCAATGAATGGAACTTGAAGTATACATGACAAAGACAAAAAAATTGCTTTTACCTCAAAAATGGATCTTAGATTGGTTAGGAACCACCCTTCAAAAGTTTGGATCAACACTGTTTTTTTTTTATTTTTTTGCTCCAGCTTTCCAACTATATTGAACAACTTACTTTGGTAGTTGTTTTTGTCTCTAACTTTGGGCCAAGGGAAAACACATCCTTGTATGGGGGAAGTGAACTCTTTCCAATGAATGTAATTTCAAGAAAAACAGGTTTGGAATAGAGAAGAAAGAAGCTAGTGAAGGGGGGCCGCTCAAACTAAAAAATGCAAAAAACTAGATTTTGTTGCGTGTTGGAACACCCTTACATGGCCAAATGGCTTGCCATGTTGCTCATGGGTTTCCATGCAAGATTTCTTGTTGTCCATGCTTAGAGATCTAGCCAACAGCTCTGTTGGATTGCCAAAACCATAGCAGAAAACAGGGGTTGTCAATGTTTTTCGTCACTGAAATTATGGGAAAGCAGAGAGGAAGAGAGAAGAAGAAAGGGGGAGGGAAGAAGATTAGCCTGTGGGCCACCAAACATGCGGGTTGGCCCATGCACCAGGTCCACCCTCATGGCCCATGCGTTTTGTCTAGGCTATACAGGCCTAGACCTAAATTCCATGCCCGTGCGCCTGGCACTTTTCCACTTATGCACACACATTTTTTTTTCATTTCATTTCCTCATTTCTTTTCTTTACTTTCATTTTCATTTTATTATACATACATACATACATACATCTATATATATATATATATATATATATTGGTAGATTTACTCTTTGCCCCTTATTTTCTTCAAAACTTTCAAATATACTTCAATTTTCAATTTTATACATTTTTCCCCAAAAATCATATTTTCTCACAAAAATTCACATAATTACCAAAAAATTCATTATTCCTTCCTAAAAATTAAGTAATCACTCTAAAAAACATATTTTCTCCCTAAAAATTACATTTCTTCAATAATTAATGTATTCTCCTTCCAAAAATTATATTCTTCAATTAATCTAACATCCTTCAGTTAAATGAAAAAAATTAGAGAAAATTCATATTTTTTCATTAAAAATTTAGGTAAATACATGAGAATATATATATATATATATTTATAAATACATTAAAAAAATATGGGTCATTACAGTCTACCCCCTTATAAAAAATTTTGTCCTCGAATTTACAATTGATGTAAATATTACAAGTCAAGGAGCAACACTCATCAACTTAGGATAATGTTAGATTATGAAATCTTCGCTCTCCCATGTATCCTTCTCAACACTATGGGACTACCAGTGCACTCATACCATCAGTATCTCCTTATTGCCCAACTTTCTCATAGCTCGATCGGTGATGGCCATAGGCATCTCATCTTATGTGCAATCCCCCCACAACTCAATGTGACTCCAATAAATAACATGTGAGGGATTGGGTGATATTTCCTTACCATAGAAATGTGGAACACATTAAGCACACCCGATAGTTGTGGTGGCAATGCTAGCAGGTAAGGTCGATTCTCTCAAGGATCTCAAAAAGCCTAATATATCTCGGTGCGAGCTTTCTTGAAATCTCGAAGCGTGTTTGCCCCTTTCAAGATGAAATACGAAAGAGGACAAGGTTGCCAACCTCAAACTCAAGGACCCTTCTTCGGTTATTGGCAAAACTCTTATGTTAATCCTAAATGACTTTTCTATTATGTTGAATCCTCTGTATCTTCTCATCTTGCTCTTGTATGAAGGTGGGGCCCAAAACTGCTCGATCACTAGTTTCAACCCAGCAGGTAGGGGATCTGCATAGTCGACCATACAATGCCTCAAATGGTGCCATTCCTGATGTTCGATTGGTAGCTGTTATTATAAGCAAACATGCACAAGGCTAAATGATCCTTTTAGCTACCACCGAAGTCCAAAATGCAAGATCACAACATATCCTCTAAAATCTGGATCACTCGCTCAGACTAATCATCAGTCTGTGGATAAAATGTTGTGTTAAGGTTCACGTTTGTCCCCAATTGAACCTGTAATGTGACACCCTGGCCCTTGCCTCGGGAGCCATCCATCGTTACGACTCTCGTTGGGGCCCAGCACTGAGACTCGTGCTCCCCTTCGACTACTCTGCCGTGCGTGTGAGATAAATCACATCAATCCTCAGATGCTGGAGACTAGGGTCATCACTAACCATTTTCTAAATCCGAACAATCGGTGCCCCTCCTTACCACTAGACTCAGTGGATTAAAATATAAAAATCATTTCCTACGACTATTCACTAATAGTACACCATATCAAAACATGTCACTGGAATTTTCACAAGAATATTTACAATAAATCAAGATACAATAGCAAAAACCATCAAAATCATCAACCCATACATTAGGGTTTCAAGTATGACTGAAAATATACATGTCATGTGCCTCTGAAGGCATTATCTCAAAATACATCTCAAAACTTAATATCAAAAACTGGCTCAAAGAGATAAATTTCCAAACAACATTTTAAAATATACAACAGTCCCAAAAGGAAATAAATGGCCACATGGCTTGTTCAAAATAAATACATGATCTGTGAAAATTGAGACAAAACAAGAATACAAGTCCAACAATAACCTCCTAGCGAGATCACTTACCAATCCCTGAATCAATTGGTCAACTAGTGTACTCCACCTCTACGAGTACCTATAAAAGAAAATGGGGTGAGCTCGAGAGCCCAGTGGATCATCCCTACACATCACAAGCATTATATGAACCAAAATCCAAAACATGCACACACTTTCATTACATTAATTGTTTCAAATAGTCATTTGTTTTGTTGTACCCTAAGATCGAAAGAGATCTTCTCTCGGTGTTCCTCAGTGCCCAGAAATCAAGCCCAGTCGATAACGCCTCGAGCTACGCTACCGTACCCGACCCTTGCACACATCCAAGAATAGGTGCAATGGTGTATGGCCAATGTTCACCCATTCGAGGAACTCTCAACCGTCGCAGGCAACTCCATGAAGAACACCGATGATGGGATTCGGAAGATGTCGTGTGGCAAATATGGCCACGTCCACGAGTCGTTGACAGATGCCACCATTGCCCTGGTATGTGGAATTTTAAGTCTTAATTTAATCTTCTTTAGTTTCCAATCATTTTCATTCCATACCATATCATCATGTGATACTCATGAATAATGATGCAATTCAGATAATGAAACTATCCTATTAGTCATGCATAATATTCACCCAAATAATGATAAAGCATGTAAGCAGATATTATGCTCAATTAACAGTCAAAACATTCCAGAATCATATCCATCCTAGCATGCATTCTATCATCCTATGCTACACAAACCTCATGCCTTGAACTTTAAGCCTACATAATACTAGTGAGCAAGAGAATCCCGCCCACCTAATAACGCAAAACAACCCTTGCGCTTACTCGCGAGGATCACACTCAAAGTCCACAATCTGAAATGATTAAACCTCGTCATTCACTCCAAATCACCAAAAATCCCCCTTCAAGAATAGTACAAAAATGCAAAATTATAGTCAACACGTTCTAAATTAAGAATAACACACATTTAAAACTGACTGCAACGTCAATAGAGGAATAAATTAGGTTTTATTACCTATCAAAGGATTTGCACCTTCAGAAACCCTCCAGATAGGTGAAATTCCTTTGGATTCGTCAAAAACTATAATTGAACAGTTAAAACTTCTAGAATTCAGTTCTAAATCAAGTAACTCTCAATTTAGAAGGAAGATCTAAGCTTATTTGGTTTCAGATCGTCTTATTCATAAAAAAAACCTCAAACCCTCATTTTTGAATACTGAATCTAAATGAATATAGTTCTTGAACTGAAAGGATTAAGAGGTTCTGATTCCTACCTTAGATCTTGAGATCCTCCTTAAATCAGTTCTGGATCGTATCTCTGAAGCTCTGGATCGATTTGGGAAAGTCTGTGCGTGAAATGACCAAGTCAAGGGCTTGAATCTTTTTAAATCTTGCGTAATTATTGCGGTCAGCACTTTATGGACTGCGGTCACCCATGTGACCTAATTTTTTTTTTCATGATTTTCCACTGATTACCGCGATCATTTCAGTAACCGCGGTCGACCGTGTTATATCTTGTTTTTCAACGTTTTTCCCCATTATCCAACATTCTAATTTATTTTATTTAAATACCATACTAGATAATAATCATTTAAAACATGTTTTTATACATTTTTACATTTATTTCATAATTTTAAAGTCTATTTTTGATGTATATGTGCTTGAGAAATTCGGGGTTTTACACCCCGACCCCTGCATGTTAACTTGGACTTAACCATTTGTGAACATAACCACTATTGCATCCACTGTTATAACAACTGTCGCAACAGTGGACTTAACTATGGTTCGGGTCCTATGTTACTTTACAAGTGACACACACTTGACTTTCTATTCCCAATATCCCATGCCTTAAGTGTAAACACTAAACAAGGCTACATTAAAGAGATAAAAGGAAATTCAAATCTTTATTTGATCATAAAGGAAAGTACACAACTTTGAATAAGGAAAATACTATAACAGAAAGTTCATAAAACTTGGGCAACATGCCCTACATGGAAATTTTCAAAGAGACACTAAAAGTGGACGTTCCACATGCTTTTCCATAAGATCAAATCCCTGAAAAATGTTAAGGAAGGGTGAACACAAAGCTCAGTGGATCTTAAACAACTATTTACACATTCAAAACATTAACACATCCATATTTCAAGCACTATCACAAATTAGGCGTTTCAAGCATTAGATTTAGTGTGAGTCATGTCTTAGACCAAAAGGGTTTCTCAAACCTTGATGTTCTTCACTAAGTGCCTCCTTAGAGTGAAATATGGCATTCGCTAATTTCATTGGACCTTGGAACTTAGGGACTCTTACCCACGAACCAAGCACTTAGGTCATAAACCTTATAAACAAATCATAAGAGAAGAACACCCATAGTGTTACTCAAACAACTATGATGGTACATGATTAAAATTCCCATAATCTGATATTTTAAATCCACAATCATGAAACATAAATAAAATATCAGAATATTGCATTAAACTGAAAAATAAAACTAGAATTGATAAACTAAAAATGTTGTATCCATCATACACATTCATGCATCAAACATGTGGAAACATCCCTAAACATGATACTAGCATGAATGGTATTACTAATGCATGATATTAGATAGAAAATCAGATCAGAAATATTCATAAATGGTAAATGAAGATTGAGACAAATTAGAAAAGAAATTTTAACAAACGATTCAACAAGAATGAGCATGCTAATGACTTGAATATGGAAAAGAGTTTAAGAGGGCAACTTCCACCTTAAATGACGCTTTCTTTAAAATCCAGCAGAGGTTTCCCCAAACTTTGACACTTTAATTCCCAGCAAAATAACTCTCTAATAATCACTAACCACTAAAACTAAAAGCTTTCCTTAGGCCCAAAGAAGACGTCACAAAGAAGATGAGAAAGAAGAGAGTTTAAGAGCACAAGGGGGAGGTTTTCACTTGCTCTTTGGAATGAATGATTTGTGAGCAATGAAGGGGGCTATTTATAGTTTTTCAAGAGCATATGGGACGTCCTGTAGAAGATCTTGGGCAGCTAGGGTAGCCATTCTCATATGAGCAAGTTTCCAAACATTAAAGATGGTACATGGTAAGTGGGTATAAGAATCTCTAATCTTGCCAATTTCTCTTAAGGCATAAGGGAATATTCCTTAGTTTAAATCTAATTTAAATTCAGAGCATGAGATCATTCTAGAATCCTTCCTCATCCATTATGGTCGTTCCTTAGATAGAGAAGATCTTGTCTTGTACATTCTTTTTTTTGTTCCTTTGCTTGCTCATCAAACAAGCACACATAAGGTAAGGTTTCCCTTTTGTCTATGGGACGTCCAGCTAGTGGTGTACACTATCAAAGCATGAGAGACACCATATCATGCTCTGATTTATGAATCTAATCCTCTAGGAAAGTCTTTAATCTTGTCATGAGCATAGGTAGCGTTTTCCATGGGGAGAATCCTCCTTATTTTTTGGCGCCATGTGTACATGAGATCCTTGTGTAGATTCTTTCTATCTTGGCTTCCTACACACATGGGTGATGGATATAGTGAGATCAAAGAACATCTTTTATGTTCTAGAATCTTCTTAACAAAGATTGTTACATGTGCAAGCACACACACACACACACACATGTGGGCCGATTTGGCTTAATTGGCCACTTGGAGTACATGATCACTACATCGTGTACATGGGATCATCCTTTTGTGAGTTTCAATAGGTGACACCTCTTGTGGTATACTAAATATTAAATGTGGTGTATAGATCATTTTACATGTGTTCAAATCAAGCAAGACGTCTCATGATATTTGGGTAGGGTGAGGGTGCACCCGATCATGGTGTTTCACCTTTGTGACTTGCACATGCTTTGGGTAATCATGTATTCATGGGTTCACATGAAATCTAATAAATTAAATTTCTCATTACTCACAAGGAATTAAGTTGTATAACCTATGGTTCTGAAATCATATGGTGAAGACCTAAATTTTAAGGTACAATTCAGTTGAGGTGGTTTTCTTCTGAAACTTTCCTTATTTGGGACCTATTGGATTCATTAGGCAAATAAAGGTTCAAACCTTGGCCAATTGTTCTGATTTTTGTATATGTTGTGTGTCTTGCTAGTTCATGCCATCCCCTGAAGTCTCAGGTCATTCTGAGTTCGATAGGTACCCTTATTCTCAGTTGTTTCCTAATCTGGTTTCCTATGTTGGGCAATAACCCTAATTTTGGCCAATTGGGCTAATTTTTGGATATGTGGTCCAACTTGTTAGTTCATGTCTCCTCACTTCGTTTCGGGTCATTTTAGGTTCATATGGGTCACTAAATGAGGATTTGGAGTTTTTTGTATTCGGCCCTAAAATGAGGCTAGATTCGTTCTGTATTCAAATTTCACTAAAAGGATGAAAATTCTTCTTTCATTGAGTACAGAGTCTTCAGGGTATTACAAGGGTATTGCATGTAATGCCTGCCAAATTCGGAATGTGATCGTAGCATCTTTGTCTGACACTATGGATAAGGGAACCCCATGGAGTCTCATAATCTCTCTAATATAAATTTGGCTCAATTGCTCCCCTAAATCTATGCTTTGCATAGGAAGAAAGTGGGTAGACTTTGTCAAATGATCCGCAACTACCCAAATAAGATCATGCCTTCATTGTGTATGGGGTAGTCCTATAATAAAGTCTTTGGTGATGTGTTCCCACTTCTACTTTGGTATAGATAAGGGTTGTAAAGATCCATCAGATCGTTGGTGCTCAGCCTTAACCTGCTAGCATGTGCCACATCTCTAAATGAAAACTATTATGTCCCATTTCATCCCAAGTCATCAATATGTGTGTTTGGCATCTGGTACATCTTATTGGCACCCTGATGAACAACGTATCTCAATCAATGTAGCTCCTCGAGTACACTATGTCTTAGGCTAGCATTATTTGGCACCCATAGTCGTCCCCTGAAGCTTACTGCACCTTGTGAATCAAGGGACCAATCTCCATGAGAAGTGTCTTCTGCCCAAGCTGTGAACATATCATAATTCCCATCATGAGGTTGTTACTCCAAGATCTCCTGAACCTAAACTAGTTGGGCTGTAATATGTGCACTGACTTTGGCATTAGAAGATGACTCATGGATACTCATAATCGTGGCAAAGTCAATCATCATCCACTCATGAGACATCCATCTAGCCATACATGTAATCTTGACCCGTCTTTGACTTAAAGCATTAGCTACTACATTAGCCTTATCTGAGTAATATTCGATAGTGAAGTCATAATGCTTCAATACCTCCATCCATCGCCTTTGTCTCATGTTCAAATCCTTCTATGAGAATAAATATCTAAGGCTTTTGTAATCCAAATAAAGCATGAAACGCTTGCCATAAAGGTAATGTCGCCATATCTTGAGTGCGAACACTACTGCTACTAGCTCTAAGTCGTGTATAGGATAGTTGCTCTCATGAACCTTCAACTGTCGTGTGGCAAAAGCAATAACCCTATCATCTTGCATTAACACACAGCCAAGGCTTATCTGTCATGCATCAGTATATCTTATTAACTCTTGGCCGGGCTTTGGCAATACTAGCACTAGAGCTACTGTTAATCTCTGTTTGAGTTCAAGAAAGGCATTCTTGTATTCGTCAGTCTACAAAAATGGAACATCCTTCTTAGTTAGCTTTGTCATTAGAGCTACGATCCTCAAAAAGTTTTTGACGAAATGACGATATTAGCCTGCTAAACCTAAGAAGCTACGGATCTCAGTCATTGTGGTAGGATTCGGCCAGCTAATAATCACCTCAACATTAGTGGGGTCAACAGAAATACCCTCAGCTCTTACCGCATGACCCAAGAATCGGACCTCTAACAACAAAAACTCGCACTTATTGAACTTAGCATAAAACTTATGCTCCCTCAAGGTTTGTAGTGTGATCTTCAAGTGCTCGGCATGCTCCTCACGAGACCTCAAATAGATCAAGATATCATTGATGAAAATAATCACAAAAACATCGTGATATGATTGAAACACTTTCTTCATGAGGTCCACAAACATTGTTGGGGCATTCGTCATGCTGAACGACATGACTAAGAACTCTTAGTGCCCATATCGAGTGCGGAATGCAGTCTTCCGTACATCTTTTTCCTTGACTCTCAACTAATGGTATCTAGATCTCAAATCAATCTTTGAAAACATCTTGACACCACTAAGTTGGTCAAATAAGTCCTATATACATGGAAGAGGGTACTTATTTTTGATCGTTACCTTGTTCAATTACTAGTATTCAGTGCATAAATGGAGGCTCCCATCATTCTTCTTCACAAACAATACCGAAGCACCCCATGTTGACACACTAGGAGAAATGAAACCCTTACGCAAGAACTCCTCTAACTGGACCTTCAACTCTTTTAACTCCTTAGGTGCCATGTGCTAAGGAAGAATCGATACAGGTTGTGTCCTTAGAATGACCTTGAAGAAAAGTCAATCTTTCGCTTAGGGGACAAGTCGGGTAGATCCTTAGCGAACACATTAGGGAAATTTTTGACAACAAGGATCTCATTAATACTCAATCGTGAAGATGTCTCATCTATGGTCATCAAACTAGCTAGAGCATTAATCTCATGCCGTGTCACCAATCTACCATGAGTATTCTGCCTATTTGAAGCTCTGCTGTAACACCCCAACCCCCATGTT
Source organism: Tinospora cordifolia (assembly GCA_030144865.1). Lineage (NCBI taxonomy): Eukaryota > Viridiplantae > Streptophyta > Magnoliopsida > Ranunculales > Menispermaceae > Tinospora > Tinospora cordifolia. Next base: position 592 of record JAJIYU010018087.1, on the reverse strand, counting down.
CTTTGATTTGAGTTTTGGACAACCACCATTATTTGACGGTAGACTTAACCAATTGGCGAGTCGGGCTGGTGTTACGTTACAAGCGACACACACTTGACTTTCTAATTTTCAATACCACATGCCTTAAAATAAATTCAATAGTACAAATTCACATTTAATAAAATCAAGGCAATTAAAGGTAAAGAAAAATTCAACTTCATTATTAATAAAAGAAAGTACATAACTTTGCAAACTATTACATTGTTGATCAATAATCTCAAAATAGAAATATTAACTTTCAGCGGAAGTCTTATTCAAAATTGGGCAACATGCTCTTACATTAAAAGGAAACTTTTAAGAAAATAGAAACTTGCTAAATTGAAAACTATTTAATTTCCAAAGCCTTCATAATTTAATTTCCTGAAAAATAAAAGAGGAAGGGGTGAGCACATAGCTCAGTGGTTCTTTCTCAAACAACCATTTTTCAATCTCAAAACAATAGCATATCCATAATTCAAACACTTGCATACATTAGGCATTTCAAACAACCAATTGTTTAAAGTTGTAATTTAGACCAAAAGGGTTTTTGAAGCCCTTGATGTTCTTTACTAAG
>JAJIYU010018086.1:0-11361 GCA_030144865.1 Tinospora cordifolia | reverse complement strand
TATCAAATTAAGGTCTTATTTGTCTATTTTATATTATATTTCCAATATATTTTATTTTTCATGTGCCAACCCACAATTTGCACCCGAAAATTTCTTAAAATCTTTGAAATTTATTCAACTTATTTATTTATTTTAAATTAATTTATTTAATTATTTGACAAAATTCTGGGGTATTACACACATCATGGCATATAGGTATGCCTATTCCTTGTATGAAGTTACATCCAAGTTATAATCACTGATTAACTAATACCTTTGCCCTTTCTCCTCATTTCTCTTATTAAATTTCCTACTGAGAGCATCGGCTACAACACTAGCCTTTCCTGGATGGTTGTGTAATTGAGAGTTGTAGTCCTTCAAGAACTCTGTCCATCTTTGTTGTCTAAGATTCAACTCGTTTTGGGTATAGATGTACTTCAAGCTTTTATGATCAGAGAATAGGTCGAATCCTTAAAGATAATGTCCCCAAATCTTTACTGCAGACACAATTGCAACCAAGTCCAAATCATGAGTAGGGTAATTTTGTTCATGTATTTTCAACTATTGTTAGGCATATGCAATGACCTTTCCCTCTTGCATCAGCACAACACCCAGTCCATTCTATGATGCATCTATATATAGAACATATCTCATCCCATGTGTAGAGTAAACAAAAAGGATGTTGAAGTCAACCTCTTCTTTAGTTCATGAAGTGATTTCTCACACTTTTTATCCCAAACGAACTTTTCTCCTTTCCTGTTTAGCTTAGTCATAGGTCCAGCTAACTTCGAGAAGTCTTGGATAAACCTACAGTAATATCTTACCAAACCTAAGAAACTTCTGATCCTTGTTACATTCTCGGGTTGTTCACAGTCTGAAATTGCTTCTACTTTATCAAGGTCTACTAATATTCCTTCAGTTGAAAATTATCAAGTTCTACTGATATTCCTTCAATTGATTGAACTTCTTGTAGTCAATGCACAGCCTCGTGGATTCTTCGTTATTCTTCACAAATAACAGTGGAGCTCCGTAAGGCGATTAACTAGGTCTAATGAATCCTTTCTTGCGGAGTTCGTTGTAATACCTTAGAAATTTAGAAATTTTTTAAAATAAAATATTAATTATTCTCCTAATATATGAATAAATAAATAATAAATATTATTTATTCATTTATGCACAATCTTAAGTACAAGGTTGATAAATCTTGAGTAAAATAGAGTTCCCAACTTAAACTCAATAGCGTTAATAACAAAATAAAGTATTTTAGTAACAAGAACAATTAGCTTAGTTGGTTAAAACAAGTGCAATTAATACAAAAGTTGTAGGGTCAAACCTTGACAAGCTACTTTTGTGTAAAAGTAATAAGAGAATAATTATAAGTAACCAAATAATGGATCAATTAAAATAATAGTAATATAAAGAGTTAATCAATAATAATCTTGATGGAATGTTATATTAACAATAATAACCTAAAGTATACATTATCTTATAAATGATGAACATTAAAATTAAGACAATACATGCAACATTTTTTAACAACCTGTGGAATTAATTAATCAAATTAGGCGCCACCCCTACCCATAATTTGAATTTTGAATTTCAAACAAAATAGAAAATAGAGATAATCAAGATACTTACCAAATGCCAACTTCCAAAAAAAGAAAGTCTCTCATTCTCTCCTCACTTTCCTCAAACTAATCTCCCTTGATCACCTTCCCTCTTGGCCATCTTCTCGAACCTCTTCCTCTCCATGTCCAAAAAGAAAAAAAGAAACTCCATCAGAAAGGAGACGGCATAGATCAAAGCATCCAACAAAAAAAAAAGGTGAGACTAAATCAAAGCTTTAGTTTTCATTTCTCTCTTAATCTTTCTCTTCTTTTGTTAACGTTTTGGTTGGCAGGCCATTAAAGGAATTTTTTGTACTTGCCCATCTGCATGGTTTAGAGAAGGATAACACCCACTTAGTGCGAGAAAACAAAACAACAAGGAACTTGAACACTAAGGTATAATCTCTTAACCAAAAAACCTCATTCAATGATTTGAATAACAAGTGTGATGGAAGTCAGAAACCTAACATATTTGATTTCCATTACATGAAACATTCAAAAAAAAAGGAAAGAAAGGAAATCCATGTTATGAGTTTTGGATTGACGTATAGTTTATAATATGACATGTAAAAAGGTTTAGATTAATCTAAATTTGTGAAATCTGATTATGATGATTACAAAATTAAAAATATGCATTTAAATGAAGTTTGATCACGTAAAAACCCATTAGATAATTATGTTTTCTTTTTTACAAAATTTAGTGCATACATAAATAGGATTAAAAATCATAATCATTTATATTAAAAGAACAGAGTAACATTTAGGTCTAATACAAAATAAAATTAAAAAAATAAGTAGTATAATCGGAAACATATGAAATGCTAGAGAAAACATCTTACTGTCAATTTTATTGAAAACAGAGAAAAAGATGATAATTAGAATTTTATTGACATATGATTGTTAATAGAAAACAAAACATATAAAATCATAAAAAGCGTAAATAGAAAAAGCAAATAGGGAAAATCACCCAAATTAATTTGAAGGATTAAAATATATTGAAAATTGATAAAAATAATTTTTGCAAAATTTTCTGAGTAAAAATAAAATTTGAGATTTAAAATGATCTAATTGATAAAATAGAGTGAAAATAGTGAAAAAATATATATTATGAGATTATAAATAAAAAATTCCAGAAAAATTATAATTCTGAAAATTTGATTAAAAACAGTTGGAAAAAAGTTTTTACAAAATTATTTGAATAAAATTTTTTTTATTGGAAATGGCCTAATTAGTAAAATTGATTGAAATAGTGAAAAAAAAGATATTTATTAAATTATTTATCAGAAAAATTCCAGACAATTAGATTCTAGAAATTTAGTTAAAAATAAGTAAAAATAATAAATTTTGGAAATTTATAAAAATATATATATAAGTATATATTGTTATGCATGTACATTTTGAATTATAAAGTGATAAACGGGAAACCAAAATGTAGAAAACAATATAGAACTTAATGAAAAACATTTAGAAAAATTAGTGACTTGAATGATATTAAAAACCTGAGATTTAAATAAATCAAGTAAATAATTACAGATAGGCCTAGATATAAATTTATTATATGGTTAAGGTAGAATAGTATATAATAAATAAAATAAATGAATCGAGTTGAAAGAGAAAAATAGAAAATTAATAAAATATGTAAAAAGGAGAAATTAGAAATTAAGCTTGCTGTAAAAAAATTAAATGCTGAGAATATATATATATATATATACATCACAATTCATAGAATATGGATCCTATGGATCATTAATGAAAATAAACTTGATAATCATGCAAAATATGCATGATATCATTAAATTAAATCTCAAAATTTAGTCCAATAATAAATGGTCAAAATAATTCATCATAATATGGTTCATGAATGAAAAGTAATATTTTGACTAAGTCCACAAACAGATGGGAAAACAATGTACATCACACTGAATATAAGAATGGTAAACGCCCTAAAAACAACGATAGTGCGGAATAAAAATGAAAGAGTGAAAAATAAATAATAAAAGTGGAAAACATATTTCATCATGAAATATGAACTTACTAAAAATATTTGTTGATCTAATTAGGTCAACATCTCGGATGGATTGAGAGTGATATGAATCTCGAGGCTATAGGACATTCAAACAAGTGGAGATGGCTAGTGAGTTTTAAATTATTATTTTAATTTAAATGAATTTTAAATGTGTGTATTTAATGTTGCAATTGGATGATTTGGATGAATACATGATACGTGGCATGAAATACTATTGCTTATATTGTTACCGCTATAAGATGAACAATTGATTTTGATGATTCTATTTTTAGAAAGTTGCTCAAATGTTTTTGAAAGATTACATTTTCTATCTATTTGATGACATGGAATTCGCTAAGAAAAGAGTAATAAAAATTCAAACCACGTATCGGAGCGATGACTAGCCATTAGGTGTCATTGTGAGTGTCCCTAACCCAGGTGCAACTTCGTCCATTTATTTGTTTCATGTGATTTGATACTTCTATCATAAAGATGATAGTAGTAAGATGGAACTAAGAGTCACAAAGGACCTCACTCTACAATTAGGGTCCCGAATAGGTAACCAGCCTTTGGGTATTACCTCTGGATGATAACCTAGACTATAAGGGGACAGTAAGTGAATCTTTTTGGTCTTAACGAAAACTCAAAATAATTTGATGTTTGAAAAGCCTAATGTTTGAAAGTGTTTGACATGTGTGCTTGTTTAAATTGTTATAATGATTTAAATATTTGGTTCAATTCATTGCACTCTTTGAACTCATCCCTCCTTAACATTTTAGGTATGTATTGATCAGAGGTTAGCATTGGCTTGTTGCAATTTCCTAACAGTAATGATCTCATTAACTCAGTATTTGTTTCATTTGGGCATGTTGGCCTAGTTTTTTCTTCTTTATTTTGAAACTATTTTTATAGATTCAATTGGGCCATGGAGCCACTTGGAGTACCTTTCAAATTTGGTTATTTTGAGAAAGGAGAATTTGAGTCTTTTATTTGAAAGTTTAGTTGATTTAAATTATTTAAAGGTTTCAAGATTTTTTTTTAAGCATTAAGGATTTTAAATCACTATTAGTGTTGGAATATTGTGAAGTGAACATAGATAAGGAATGGTGTAGTGACCCTGATGAACTATCCGTGCATGATGAATAGTTAGTTAGTGTCTCGCTATTGTTTGATGAAATTAATTGAGCAAATTCAATGATGAACGAGTGTAATATGTACATTTTATCCTCAAAGATGGTCATTAGGAGGCAGGGTGGTACAAAGTTGGTACTTGAGCACAGTTAGTAGATACACTAGGCAAGTATCTAAAGTATAAAATATGGGTTGTTAGTTTAAAGGAGGAACTTTGTAGCAATGTTATTGAGCTTACAGGTCTAGGAAAAGAGACTATAGATAAAGACTTAGGTGTTGCCGAGGTGGTAAAGTATATCAAATGAAAACTTATAGGACATTGGTTAGAGACTGAAAGTGAGAAAACGAAACACTTGTTTGGTTTGGACCCAAGATCAAAATGATATTGTGTCTCTAGTTTTTGCATGGTATGGAATGTGCAGAGATTTGAAGTATGAAGGAATCTTGGACTTGGTGACTGATGGGCCATGGCAATCATTTCTTGCTTTAGGTTCTCAAAAGCTCTTTGACACTCCCCTTACAAACATAAGGCTAGTACAATGCCATGAACGGTCTAGCTCGTCTTTCTTTAGTGTACGAGATTTGTGAGTAGAGTAGCCCTCTTCGGGTAACCTACAATGAAGCTTGGTAGGTAATAATAGTTCACGAGCTCTAAAAATGATCTTAGATCACTCACCTTGGTAGGTGCTGACCACTCCTCGATGGCTTTAATGCCCATTCTCATGCCCTAGGAATAGGATCTTCGTCTGTCCAAAAGAGCATTTCTCTTTCTTTACTTAGGGGGCTAAACATGTTTGATGAATGGTTAGTGACTTTGGAAGAACTCCTTTCCCTATGCCTAGTTGGTATGGGACAATCAAGTATAGTGGGGCTTGGGAGACCTTAATTGTTGAGATATTTGCAAAATTGTTTGGGTGTAGTGAAGCTCTTGAGTGGAAGCCTATGTCACCAGACAAGGTTGGTATGGGATGCTCGAACTTGGATGCATGGATGAAAACTAAGAAATTTCTCTATGCTAGTGTGAAATGTGTGCTTGATTGAATAATTGTTGAATGTTCACCATCATTACTCTTTTGAATATCATCATGTGCGACCAAAAATCATATACCCAAAAACATATGAGGATTTGAATACCTCAAACAAAACTTAGAAGCATAAATTAGCAGGCCACTGAACAAATCGAGCACTTGAGATTGACCTGAAATGAGATTGTAACTCTCCTTGTGTACTGAAGTTCTCGATTTTGATACTATATTGAGTTATTAGATACTAAAGTGACTTTTGACTTGTGGATAATGACAAGAACTAGACGCAATGCCATAAGGCGCAAAAACATTAATGAGTCTGATCAAAGGGACCAGAAGGCACCGGTGGTAGCAGCAGCTCTAGTTGGGGCAATTTTATCTCCAAAATTGTTAGCTAAGATCACCATGATAGGTAGTGGATATAACACCCCAACCCCCGAGACTATCAATTGCACTCAACCACAAGGTGGGCCGGGTCGATATTACATTTATAAGTACACAACTTGCATTACATTTTCTTTCATTTATCTCAAATCTTAGTAATTCATAATGAGCACACAACCCAAAAAATTTAATTTTAATTTTAAAAGATTATTCCAAGGGAGATAAAAGAAATGTTCCAATCTTTATTTGTTCAATAAAATAAAGAAGTACACACTTGAATTTCAAATAATAAAAGAGTATATAACTCAAATTAAAAACTAAAATTAGCGAAAGTCTTAATTTAAATAATCAAAATTTGGGCAACATGTCCTTACATATAAATTTTCAAATTTAAAACCCTATCTAAGTTCAGTAGTCTTCATGATTCAATTTCTTGAGTAATATGAGAGGAAGGGTAAGCACATAACCTAGTGGATCATTCCATAAACAACTAAATTACTAAATCAAATAAAAAATACATTCAAATTCAAACACTTACATTAAGTGATTCAAATAATATCTTTGGTTATTTTTTACGTTAACAATGAAAGGGGTTCCAATTCCTTGATGTTCCTATCAAAATACTCCAGTCTTGGATGGAAAGATAATTCATATTGTCACATTCTATTAGAATAAGCATCTCATGTCCATATCCTAAGTACTTTGGGATATTCTTATCCACACCCAGTGATGAGACCCATATACACTAAGTATATGTAAAAAACACTCATCGCATCACTTAGATTACTATGACAATACATGGTTCATAAACTTCAAAGTCTTAAACTTAATTTTCACATATTCATGAATCTAAAATTAAGAATAAAACATTTAAAAAGCATGAAAACAATACAGAACATGCTTCCTAATTAAAATCAACCTAAGCATGGAAACTAGGCATGACATAGTATCATGAATAAATAAAACATGCATACATGGTAAATTGAATTTAAATCATGATTAAAAATGTTGAAAACTGAAACTAAACGTGCTAAACTAGAAATAAGAAATGACAAACATGCTAGAAACTCAAACTAGCAAAGTAGAAGTGTAGAAACTTCCATCCACTTTAAAAATTGTTTTCTGAAAATTTCAGCGAAGGTTCCTTTATTCTATGCACTTCAAGAACAACCAGAAATTTCAAGATTGTAAAAGTAATCTAAAATCCTAACTTCTGAATGAAAATCACTCAAGAACACAAGAGAAGGAGAAGAGGTTGCCAAGAAGAAGGCTTAGAGAAAATTGAGAGGAACTAGTATGCTCTTTTTTGGAACAAAGAAGAATGAGTGCATTAGGGGGGTTTATATAGATTTTCAAAGCACAAGGGGGCATGGTTTTGGCATCTTAGATTAGCATTTCCTACAAGGGTGGCGGCTAGGTTTTGCACACATTTCATAAGGGGATGGCTAGGGTTTGTTGCATGAAGGTCATGATGGTCTTTCCCTCATGTGGCTCCAAGATTAAAACATTTTTTTTTTTGTTGAGGCAACTTTCCCATTTCTGATTTTTTTTGTTTCTTCTTTGTTTGTGACGGCTAGGTTTCTCTTGTGTGCATAAATCAAACTTTGGAAACTTCTATTTGGACTATTCACATGTGCACACATGCACACACACACACATATGTGTTATTTTTGCCTAAGTGGGGCATGGTGTACATGATGAATATATATTTGTGTGTACATGAGATCATTCTTAATGGTTTCTAAACAAGGTGAAACATCCCACATAGTTAGGTGGGTGTGGACATACATGATCATATACTTAGTGCATAGAATCATTTTTCATGGTTTTCAAACAATGGAGACGTCCCATGCAATTTGAGAAGGGTGTGGTGCACATGATCGCCCATGATCATCACCCATACATTTTTGGGTCCACATGAATTTAATATAAATTCATATTTTATAATTGGATAGGAATTAAGGCCTCTATCATATATTTTTAGGTTCACACGAAAATAATAAAAATTTCAAAATATTATTTGGCTAGGGTTATCAAAATTTTCTTTCTTTATTTAGAATCCACTGAAGGGTCTTAGGCAAATGAAACCTTAATTTTGAGCAAATAAAATAATTTTCTGATATAAATTTATCCCTGAAACGAACCCAATCTTATTTTTCACGCAAGTTCACCCAAATGGGGATTGAATTGTTTCATTTCATTCTGTACCAAATTTCAAGGTATTACAACCTACCCTCCTTAAAAAATTTTGTCCTCAAAATTTGTACAAAATCAGGAATTCCTATTGAACATGTGTGGGTATTTTGTCTTCATTTCGCTCTCCAGCTCCCAGGTAGCTTCTTCTACCCCATGATGTTTTCACAATACTTTAACCAAGGAAATATCCAGAGTTATTAGGCTTTGCACTTTGTGGTCAAGGATTCTAACAACCGTTTCTTCATAAGTAGCATCATCCTAAATGTTCACTTCCTCCCAATGGAAGATGTGAGAGGGATTTGGTTCGTACTTTCTCAGCATCGACATATGGAACACATTGTGAGCTGAAGTCATCCAATTTGGTAGATTCAACTCATAAGCACATTCTCCAATTCTTTTAAGTATCATGAAGGGTCCAACAAATCTAGGTGATAGTTTCCCCTTAAATCCAAATCTTTTGATAACCTTTTGAGGACTGATCCTTAGGAACATTTTGTCTCCCACTTGGAACTCTAAGGGTCTCCTTCTTTGTCAGCATAACTCTTTTGAAGGCTCTAAGCTGTAATCAACCTCTTCTGGATTAGTTTGACTTGTTTGTTCATTTGTTCCAGCATTTCTAACCCACTCAATTCATGGTCTTCAAGCTCAACCCAATAGCTTGGTGATCTGCAGGGTCTTCTATAAAGAGCCTCAAATGGGGCTATGTTGATATTTGCTTAGTAACTGTTATTATAGGCAAACTTTGCTAAGTGTAGGTACTTGCTCCAGTTCCCCTTAAAGTCCATAATACAAGATCTCAACATATCTTCTAAGGTTTGGATAATTCTATCAAATTGCCCATCTATCTGAGGGTGAAAGGTGGTGCTCATGGTGAGTTTAATACCCAACTTCTTCTATAGACTCAAACAAAATTGAGAAGTGAAGCGAGATTCTTGATCACATACTGTCATCTTAGGCAGACCATGAAGTTTTACTATTTCTTTCACAAAGAGTTCTCCTAGCTTACTGACTTGGTCTTTAGATCTAATTGGTAGGAAATGAATCACTTTGGTGAGACGATCCACAATCACCCAAGCAATATCTTCTTCTTTTTGGTTCCTAGGCAATCCATTGGCGAAGTCCATGGCAATCTTATCCCACTTCCATTTAGGGATAGGGAGTGGTTGTAACATTCCCGAGGGTTTTTTGTGTTTTGCCTTCACTTGTTGGTAAGTTAAGCATTTAGCTACATGCTTAGCCACATCTCTCTTCATTCCTCCCCACCAGTAAGTCTTTATAAGGTTCCAGTACATCTAATCTTCACCTAGATGCCTCCAAGGGGGGTGGATTGTAATAATCCCACATCAGCTAGACCTTAGAGTTGAAACTGGGCTATGAGTGCATACATGGGTGGTCACTAGTGCCGAGTGCTTTTCAGAGATTCAAGTTCGAGTTTTGCCAAGAACAAAACTCTATACCCAATCAATGGTGGCTAAGGTGGGGATAATATTAGTACATAGTGGGCAAAGGAAGACTTAAGTTTGAGTCTTACTTTGCCCATTCTGAGGCACAGAGATCCTCTCTCCAAGTCTCAGGGTATTCTAAGCATCTAACCTGAAGTCAATATATTTTCCTTATGTAACTCCTATTAAACTAATGAGTCATTTGTCTTGCCTTTATTCCTCCCTGATTTGATGCAAAAGATCCAACTAACAAGACATGTTACAGAGATATACTTGTTTTTCATTCAGAGTCACACCCAGCCCAAAGTTTTCAATCAACTGGTACATTTGATTAGCAAGACATGTTATAGAGATACGATTGTTTTTCATTCAGAGTCACACCAAACCTGAAGTTTTCAATCAACTGGTACATCTAACCCTTTTCCTTGTCTTATTTGTTAAACTTCCTAATCAAGGCATCAACTACTACATTAACCTTCTCCGAATGATAGTGTAGTTAGAAATCATAGTCTTTTAAGAATTCCACCCATCTCCGTTACCTAAGGTTTGACTCTTTTTGAGTGTAGATGTACTTCAAGTTCTTGTGATCAGAAGAAAGTTCAAACTTCTAACCATAAAGGTAGTATCTCCAAATCTTTAGGGCAAATATAATAGCTACTAACTCTAGGTCATGAGTAAGATAATTTCTCATGAACCTTTAGTTGTCGTGAAGCATAAGCGACTGCTTGCTTCTCTTGCATCAAGATTGTTCCCAGTCCACTCAATGAAGCATCAATAGGGTATAGGTAACACCATAGGTTGGAGTGACTAGGACAAGGTCTGTAGTCAATTTCTTCTTCAGTTCTTACAATGATTGTCTACCCTTCTCATCCCAATCGAACTTAACTCTCTTCCTGATTAGCTTGGTCATAAGTTTTCTTAGTTTGAAGAAACCTTGGATGAACCTCCTGTAGTATCCAAACAAACCTAAGAGACTCCTGATCTCTGTAATTATCTTTAATTATTTCCAATCAATGGCTGCTTCCACCTTCTCTGTGTCTACAGAGATATCTTCCGCTGATACTACGTGACCAAGGAACTTGATCGTCTTCATCTAGAATTCACACTTGCTGGACTTGGCATACAATTGGTTTCTTCTGAGGATCTCTAACACGATTCTCAGGTGTTTTTAAGTGTCACGCCTTTGATTTGGAGTAGATTAGGATGTCATCTACGAATACCACTGCAAACTAATCAAGATATTATCTAAACACTCACTTCATCAAATCCATCAAGGCTGCCAGGGCATTGGTTAAACCAAAGGGCATCATGGTGAACTCAAAATGTCCATATTTTGTTTCGAAGGTTGTCTTGTATATGTCAGAGTCTTCAGCCGTTTTCTTGACCAGTTTGTCATAGTATTTGTTGATGACATTCTGGTATATTCCAGATCAAAGGTTGAACACATACAACACTTGCGGACTGTTATGGAGACACTGAGGCAGAATAAATTATATGCCAAGTCTAGCAAGTGTGATTTCTGGATGAAGCAGGTCAAGTTTCTTGGCCACGTAGTCTCAGCACAGGGTATAGCAGTAGACCCGGAGAAGGTG
>JAJIYU010018085.1:0-11354 GCA_030144865.1 Tinospora cordifolia | reverse complement strand
CTAAGGAACGTCCCACCAATGTTGACATTTTGAGACGGTATTTAGCCCATTCTAATGTTAAGTTAAGAGTTATGAAATTGAAATTCAAAATCAGCCCAAATATTTCTCATTGGGTTGGCCAATTCAAACAAGAACTTGATAAAGATTGCGTTCATTCACAATTGAGATGCCACTTTAACACCCCCCCTTTTTTAACATTTACTTAATCCAGTTTTATTATCATAGAATCTTAGATTTTTTTTATTTTTTCAAAACCTTTTCTTTCAATGGAATTAAGTAACAAGCTTCACTTATACTTGAAAACATGTTTTATTATTAGAAAGACGATATTTGAAAACCAAGTGAGACATTTTCAACAACCATTATCCTAGGTAAGATGCTTTTATCATTCGAGTTATGTTATTTCACTTCAAAACATTACCCACAAAAATCTCGTAATCAAATAAGAAAAATAAAACCAGGTTTCATATAACTAAATATTTAATTAAGTTTTAAAATAATAATAAAAGAGATTGCTCAGACACCATGGGCCTGAAATACAAATAAGAGGCAGCTCTATTTAATTAGAGCACAAAATCCATCAGAGTTGTCCTTTCCAACTATAGATTTTTTTACCTTATTATCCTAAAAAATTTTAAAAATTATTAAGATGCTATAAATTTTAAAATAATGATCCTTCTGCCCAACTTTTACACAGTTAGTGTCTAGTCAACGTCCAATAAGGCGGGGTCAGATGGCCTTTGTAAAAAAAACATCAATAAGCATTAAATTTTGTATTGAATGCGTCTTTTGTGAAGACGCTTTAAATACAAACTCGATTTTGTACTTAGTAGAAATGCAATTTGTACTAAACGCTCTTTACTAAAGAAGACTTTAGTGCAAAAAAAAAAAAAAAAACTTTTTTTGCTATTTGTTTTCAAAAACACATCCAGCGTGTACTAATACTTTTCCACAGACCCACGAAGTGACGAAAGAATTTTTTAATGGTCAGATCATAATTTGGCCATCCTATTAAAATTCTAGTTTTTGATTAAAAAAATTAGAACTTAGGAACTTGTTTTTATCTACCATGAACAAACTGTCGAGGTTTTTTGGGTGAGATCACATCCATCACATTCTAATAACCCCACACAAACTCCCAAAAATGGCCAAACTACGAGCGCTTTCGACCCCCAAATCAAAATTTGGCTATATTACTTCTTTTTTAGTTTTCAACAAAAACTTAATAACTTAGCAACTTGTTTTTGTTCACTGTGGGCAAACTAGGAGTAGTATTTTAGCGAGACTGGTTCCAATGCATTCTAATTGCCTCCCACAACCTCTTAGAAGTGATGGAATAATTTTTTTGACCCTTGAATCAAAATTTGGCTGAGTCACTTTATTTTTAGTTTTCAACAAAAACTTAAGAATCTACAATCTGTGTTTTGTTCACTATGGGCAAATCGGAAGGGGTTTTTTTGCGAAAATAGTTTTTGATCATTCTAATTGCCTCCCACAACCTCTCGGAAGTAATGGAATAGATTTTTGACCCCTGGATCAAAATTTGGCTATGTTACCTTTTTTCAAGTTTTCAACAAAAACTTAAAAATTTAGTAGCTTGTTTCGATTCATAGTGGGCAAACTGGGAGGGTTTTTTCATGGGAGGCTGCATATCCCTATAGTAACTAAAGGTCGACATAGTTCATTCATATCGACCCTTAGATCGAAATCAAACAAAGGAGGTTTTCAAAATTATTTTAACTTCTAGATTAAATCAAACAGTAATAACGTCCGAGACATAACACATCATTGTCATGCCTTCTTATGATTAATGGTTTTGTCTATTAAGGCTGATCAAGCGACTCATCGGCATGACTATTAGAGCGACACAATTTTCAAGGCTCATCAACATTATCAAGTAAAGCAATTGAAATGACCATAAGGCCTTAGCTTTTGACTAGAGCATGAAGGCTTGGAGGTAAATCTTAGATTTTCTACTCGACATAATTTTGTGCGAACATGAACCATGGCTTCTCCATAGCTATAGATGGATCAAGCTCGTAGAAGACCTGTCATCAACCAAATGTAAGCTAGAACGTAAATGATTGCTCGACTTAAGCATGGATCAAGCAAAGTAGAGATGACCCTTGTATTCAAAGACAAGTGGGAAAATCTCCAAAAAATTATCGCAGCCTACCTCTTAAAAGTGACGTTACGACCGACACATAATATTATATATGCTATATCCACGTATATAATACTATGTTAGCCTCTCTAACCCCATATTACACAAATCCATAAAAAATATTTAACAGCGTCTCTTCTAAAATTTTGACTTATCATAAAGGAAATATCATCGCTTGATAGACAATTTATAAATCAACCGTTCCATAACCAAAGTTATTTTCAAAAACATTTCCATCCACCACAATTTTCAACTAACAATTTTTCATATGATTATCTAGTTTAAACAAAACTCATATTTTTTTATGTGATATTACAAATACAATGATAATTATAATTATACAAAAATACAAGTTTGCACAATAATTAAGCATACATACATAATAGTGACTGAAGAGTCGTCTACTCTTCCTGTGCTGGTTTTTTCTCTTTCCTATCTGTTTCGTAAATGTTAAAGAAAATAAGTGAGCTACAACATATCCTATAAATATTTTTTATCTATGACATTTAAATAACTATGTAGACCATCAAATTTTATAATACATTTAAACTCATGATGCACTTTTAAACCAAACATATATGCATTTAACATAGTGATCATGTTGTTTTCAATCATGCAACATTTAATAAAATACATGCACATCTACATCGTTTAGAAATAGAGTTATTCTTACTTCTTATCTAGCCTTGACAATAGTAGACTATACCTCTAATTACTATGTACTCCATAATCATTTTAGGGATTATCATATAGAAAAATGTTGATATTTCTCATGATTCAGTCTCATATAGATTATCACAAAAGAAGTGTTATCCCTCATGGCTCAGTCCATCGAAACGATACCATATTTCAGATTTGCTCTTGTCAATCCAAACACGCTACCATATAAATACAATTTCATGAATTTCAAACCAAAAATAACATATGTTTATACAAATAGTATGCTTATATTCAAATCATTTTTATGTCTACAATGTCATATAAATAACCAAGATAAAGAAATACTCACAAAATACTAATTGCTTATTCTGTTTAGTACGTGTCTCACTTTCTAATATGATAACCAATTTCTTCAAAATTTACTGTAGATCTAGTAATATAATCTATCATTTTATATAATATATATTTTCATGTGCATCAATTCTCATTTAATAAATATTAAAAGTTTTGACATAATATCAATGTCCCGCATAGTACCAAAAATAAATATTACTCACCAAAATTACCGTCCAATCAGTTTATAATATGCACTTCAAAATTTATGTTCCGATCCACCAAAATTATCCTATTACAAAATCATTTCATGTACACAAATTAAATTCAGTTCATTTTTATAAATACTTTTTAACATATTTATTTATCTTATTTAGTCTTATACTTGCATTAGACCACACATATTGATGCGCATTAATCCAAATATTCTCAATAACCTTTAAATTAATTTTCTACTTATATAAAATATTTTTATAGCAGAAAATAAAAGAAATAAGCTTTTCAATTATATTTTTACTAATTTTTAAATTTTCATAAATAACCTAATTGGTTAAGCATTCACCATAACTCCAATTGATATCCAAAATTCATGAATTTGGTATCGATGGATAGGATCAAATTAAAATTTTATTAGGGTTTAAGATAACTAAAAGCCCCCCTCTAAGATTATTCAATTTTAGATATTTATTTTAGTGTCTACAGGATAAATAAATGAAAACTAACTACATATCTGAGATTTACATATCACCAAAACATTTTTGGTATAATTTTTGTTAAGTTCTACTCATGGAGAGGTAGTATCTTATTTTTGGGTACTACTATAAAACAACATCTATATTAAAAATTATATTCTTAAAATCGTAGTACGTGACTTACTTAACATTTTTGTAACACAAATTAAGAGAAATAATCTATTGAAAAATTAGATTTTTTTTTTTTTTTAGTTTTCCTCTTTTCTCTACTCGATTTCTGGGTTATTGTCTGTGAACTGCTTGTTCCGGTCGTTAAAGAAATGAGGCGATGGAAAAATGAGAAAAAAAACCCCGTGCCACTTCTCTCTCTCTCTCTCTCTCTCTCTATATATATATATATATATATATATATGTGTGTGTGTGTTGCCCATTAAATTACTCAACCGCCCCTCTTACATACATATCATCTACCAAGTGTTGCCCATTAAATTACTCAACCGCCCCTCTTACATACATATCATCTACCAAATGATGAGCTCCCATCTACCATATACATATATTTTGCCAATTAACGTTTCCCCACCCATCTTCCAATTCATATTCTCTAATTGAAGCAACCACAAGAGAAAATGAATCAAATGGTTCTCCACGTTGCCCACCCTAATAACCACACCATCATACCTTTATATATGCATGCTTATTCTAAATATACATCCCGTGCATAATCATGTCTAATTATTATTATTTTTTTCCGTACTCACATAAAATTACTCCCTTATATATATACTCATTATTTATAATTCTAACTTAATGTTATTAATATTTTTATACAAAAATTAATTTTTAATAAATAATTTACACATATAACTAATTTAAATAATTAATGTATTTTTAATATTTACATATATATATATATATATAATTAATATGTATATATATGTATAATCTATATAAATATATATATTTATACATATTTATTTTTATTTAAATTAATTTATGTCAAATTAAAATATGAAGTGTTACATTAATATATTCAAAGCTTGTGAGATTAGACCACGTAACAACTTAGGCATGCAATAGTTGAAATCACTTGCTTATTTTCAGCATAGGTTGATGATCCTCAACTCCTAGTCCTATATCAATCATATTATGGGGACGATAATTATTAAGCAATATTCCCTTCAAGGAATATGGACAATGCAAACAAATTAGGATAGAATTTATCAAATTCGATCTGCATACTAATATACAATATTATCAAGATCAACTAATATACATATATTTTGGGTCTTTTTAACTCCAAGCTATAATATCTAAATTTCAAAACTAACTTCAAAAGACAGCTACAAATTAATTTAAAATTTTATTTTTTGAACATGAAAGTACGTACTCATCGCGTCTAATATTATTCTTTATTCTTCACAATAGAAAATTCAACGTGAATTTGAAGAAGCAATCCTCTGAAAAGGTCTAATATTTTTTCTACGCGTCTTAATGATATTATTAAAGGGGTACTAACCTTGAGCTAATGTTCAAGAGAACAGCTGAATTGTTCATAGATGGGAAAAAGAAAGAAAAGAAAAGAAGAGATGAAATTTCTCAAGAAGTTTGTGTCACAGATGGCGCCGGAATGGGGAGAAGCCTACGTGGATTACAATTATCTGAAGACAATATTGAAATATATATTACAATTAAGGCAGAGAAACAAGCAAGAAACAACGACATCATCTTCTCCTTCGTCATCAAATGGTACACTAACGAAGAGTACTAAGTCATCAATTTACAGAGCTTTCAGTGGACTAACAAGACGATAAAGTACCAATCTCAGAGGCTCTCCAAAGGCGAAGGGCGATGAGGAACAAGTGATACTAGCGAGTGAAGTGCAAGAATCAGATGGGTCTGATGAAGGATGTTACCACCAAACCATGTTTCTGAAGTCATTAGAAGAAGGGGGTGAGCTTGAAATGATGTTCTTCAGAAGAGCTTAATAAGCAAATGGTATGGTAGAGCAAGTGTTGAAGGAGGCAGAAGAGCTTAATAAGCAAATGGATGCTTTAATTGCTTTGAGATATAAGGTGGAGGTAATACCTGTGGGTGCTTATGAAGGAAGAAAGGCTCATATGAATGTAATACATGAGGGGGTTGAGATGAGAAGCAGTAGTAGAAGTAGATCATCAGCTTCCTTAGAGGTATTGAATCATGTAAAAATTAATGTACAATTAGAAACTCCTTGGTCTACTTTAAAGGGCATGCTCAATGATTCGAGGATCTAAGGACCCGAGTTTCAACAAACAAGAGGTTAAGGAAGCAGAGCAGCAACTCAAGATGTCCTTCATTGAGTTTTATAAAAGGCTTAGGCTTCTAAAGAGCTATACGTAAAATGATATATAGTAGTTTTCATTAAGTGGGTGTTCAGAATTCCAGGTTCTTGTGTCTTGTTTTGATGATTTTTGTGTTTGATATGTGACAGCTTCTTGATCTATTGGCATTGTCCAAGATCATGAAGAATTACGATAAGGTACAGCGAGTCACGCTAGCTAGTTGTCTTTCAAATTCCTTTCTTCCCAAATAGGAGCTCTACGAATCTAATTTCCAATTGTGATGATCATTGCGATATTACTTTGTGCAGATTACAGCAGGCAGAGCAAGCAAAAACATACTTAAAGATGATTGATGATTCTTATCTTGGCAGCTCGGACGAGGTACTTAGCTTCCACATATTCCAAATTCTGCATACGCATGTATATTTCATTTCACTTGTTTATAACTTAAAGCTTTATATATGGGTTCTTCATCTCATGACACCTCCTGAGCAGGTAACTCGACTCATAGAAAGGGTGGAGGCTACTTTCATCAAACACTCCTCAAATGGTAACCGCAAAAAAGGGAAGTAGTGCGCTGAGGCCTAAAGTCAAAAACGAAAACCACGGAATTACATTTTTCCTTGGTAATAATTTGTACATAGCAAAAGCAAAAACTAACTTTCCTTTTTTATCTTTACACTTCCCATCTTGAAATTACTGTTTTTCATCATGCTCTCCAATTGAATTTGGTAAATAAAAACTAAAAATCTTATGATCAGATAAGTTTGAACTTATTTATAGGACTCCTATTAGGATGCTCTATAGCTCTTGTTGTGGCAATTGGAATATTTATACACGTTAGAAACATCTTTAAGAGCGAGGGACGAGGTCAGTACATGGCAAATATGTTTCCATTATACAGGTAATTAAACTCAGCAAGCTTACTCAAACAGCCACTGCATCAGTGTTTAATCAGCTTCCTAAATTTGATTCATTTGTGACTAAAATTATACACAACATATTTGCAGCTTGTTTTGGATTTGTGGTCTTCCATGTGCTCATGTACTCTACAAATATATACTTTTGGAGAAGATACCATGTGAATTATTCATTTATATTTGGATTCAAGCAAGGAACAAAACTAGGGTATAGTGAAGTATCTCTCCTCAGTGCAGGTCTTGCAGTGCTAGCATTGGCAGGAGTTGTCTCAAACTTGGATATGGACATGGATCCACAAATTAAAAGCTTTAAAGCATTAACTGAATTGGTTCCGCTAGCACTTGTATTGTAAGATATATATATACCTTAATATTACTTTCATGTGTACTTCAATAAGATTTGCCATTTAGGTAATAAAAGTGTATGGTTTTTTTTTTCAATTTCAAGTGGTGCTAGCTATAATTTCTGCCCTTTCAATATCATATATATTTTTTCCCTTTCAATATCATATATATTTCGAGTCCCTTCATCCTCATCCAATGTGCATTTCATTGTATTTGTGCTCTGTTCTACAAGGTAACATATAGGAGCTGAAGGGAAATGTTTGCCACGCTTCTATGGTAGAAAATAATTTTAGTAACTAATTTTTTTTTTGTTTTTCTCTTTGTTTTATAAATTTTTGCAAGTTGTTTTCTAAGACTTTTTCTTTGCAGACCAGTTATCAAACGATTGTCATGAAATTGAAATCTATAACATTTTTTACTTCATTTTTGCCATAATCCCATATTGTATTCGAGTCGCTCAGGTAACAAACTTAGTGACATGGCATCACTTCATTGTTTTTGGTTGCGTTTATAGCTCGTTGATATGATGATATAAAATTATCATCGTGAGAGATACAGCATGGATTGAATGGTCTCAAATACATCTCAACCATTGTGGTAGTTACAATGAGAACATGCTATGAATTGAAGAGGAGAAATAGTTGGAAGCTTGTGGCAAGCGTGAACTCAATCATCACTGCATTGGTTAATACATACTGGGATATCACCATAGATAGGGGCCTCCGACAACGACATCCCAAAAATCCTTGGTTGAGAGATAAGCTTCTTGTCCCCAACAAAAGCATTTGTTTCATAGCAATGGTAAGGATTATCAATTAAATAAAGCTTATCTTAATAAGAGCCACATTAATTCTCTCTCTTTTTTAGAGAGTTATTGATATGATATGATCATTAGAATTTGAAATTTTGTGTTTTTCATTGTAGATCTTCAATGTGGTGTCGAGATTTGCTTGGTTGCAAACAGTTCTGGGCCTTCGCGAAATGTTTTTCTTTCATAGAACAGCTGTGACAGCAATATTTGCATGCCCTGAAATCCTTTGTCTTGGAATATGGAACTTCTTCCGATTAAATTAGATATCTTCAATTTTGTGTCCGCGCCTTTCAAATTATGATGTAATGTTTTGTTGACAAAACTGATTTAACTTACTAGGTTGGAAAATGATTACCTCTACAATGTCGAAAAGTATCATGCCTTTAAATCAGTGCCATTTTCTTTCGATAATGATAAAGATGAGGACAAGGCATAGCAAAATTTATATATAATTTTAAGAAGTTTTTCTTGCATTCCTTTTGATAATGCTAAGGAAGCAGTAGACATAGTGCATGAAGAGGAGCTGTTTAAAAATTTATGGCAGCCTTTCTACATGGTTTTTCTATAGTAGAGAAGTTTTGGCAGCCTTCTTTGTAGATATGAGGAGAGAGATGAGTAAGTGTTTAAAAATTTATGAAAATGATTTGTTCTTTTATTGTTGTCATTCTTTACATTTATTTTTCTTTAGTGAAAAGGAAAAAAGAAAAATATTAGTGGTGAAAATAAATGTGCAACATAGCAACTGTAACAAACTGATTTGTTAATATATAAATGGAGTTTTGATCATAGATCATTAAGTTGTGAGATTTCAGTTTCATCTCCATATATGTATTCAATTCTTTGTTTTTCACAAGCTCTTTCATGGTGTGATAGTCCATTTAGACGAAAGTCATGCAACTCCATTTTCAAACTCTATTAATGCTTTTTCTATTAGTAAAACTCATTAGATGCTTTGGAATGAAATTTTGTAAATCAATCTTAGATGAGATCAATAACAGATGAATTGATCTCTATTAGCCAACATATAGATGATCAAGATCTAATGCGAGCAATATTGGGAGGCCTAAGCACCCATCATGATTACATAAAAGAAAGACAAATCTTGATCAATACATATTACCCAAGGAAATCCTTAGAGATCATCTATATGTGTCGGGAGTGCCACTTTCAGTTGTTGTCAACAATTCAATTACCTATTGTTTGTTTCACAAAATTTACATGAACGGAGTTCCATTTTTTAATCGTTGATATTTTTGTAATAATACTGATTTGAATGTTCATTCACATATTTTTGTACTTGATTTTGGTGGAAATGAAGTGTTTCCTTCGCCTATTCAATTGTTTGCAACAAATCTTAACTTGTGGTGCCCTAAATTGGGACATCTGAGGGCTAAGACTCTATTCGATATCTTAAACAAATGTCATGTTTCTTACTCATCGATGGACTTAAAAGGTTTTTGTTTTTTTCCATGTCAAAGAAGTAACAATCATTTCTTACCTTCCGCACCATCAAACATTAAAAATTGTTAGATATTAGGTAGCTCTAAATCGAGTTTTTTTAAAAAAAATATTACAAAAAAAAATTATTTTAAAAAATTTTAACTCACCAATATTATACCACATCTATCCACCTTTCCATAGTAGCTTGTCATGTGTATACACAGGTAGCATTTTTATTTTCTTTTAATACACATATAGAAGGCATTTCTTTTCCAAAGATGCCTTTAGTGTAAATTGTTTTAATCTGCATTTTTAAGTGCCAGACTTATGCAGGGGATGTTTTCTAGAGCCTAATATTTAGAACATGTCTAAATATCCTCCTTAGACCCTTTAGAATCAATGAACCATGTTTCAATGCCCAATCAATTTTTGACTCTCCCTCCAGAACTTTAAGTTCATTTTGAACTATAAGACTATTTGAAATGATCTTAATTTGCTCGAGACCTATGCGGGGCTATTTTCTTGAATTCAATACTTGGAACACATCGAAATATCTTCCCTAGACCCTTTGGAATTGTCGAAACCAAGTTTCAATACCCTGAGAAACATGTCTAAAGTAGTTGAGAAATAGAGGAACTAGAAGGAAATTAGAAATAAAAAACTTGAAAAAGGTGTTATTCAAACTACATGAAGTAGAACTAATTGCAAAAAACACACATATCCAATGAACATTTAGGATTTTTGATAAAAACTTCATGTGATCCATGATATGAACTCACTAAATAGGGGATTGGAAATCAATCAAAATAAAGATTAAACAACACTATTTCAAATTTAGATCAAACAACCGTTCCTTGAAAATCATAAAACCACCATCGAAAAGTTAGATAAACCAAAAGAAAGAAAACAAAAAAAGAAATAAATTAGAAGAGAGACTACCGGCCTTTTATCAAGAGATCATTTGCGCTTTGTATCAACAAAACTATCAAAAGGAATTTAAAACTTAGTGGAGAGGAAGATGAAGAAGAAGAAGAAATAGTAAAAATAGTATAAAGAAGCAAAGGTGGTAATGTGGTTTGATAGATAGAAAGGCGGGACGACTTTGCAGTTATGAAAGTCAACTTTCGAGTGCTAGCTATCACCTGGTGCGTATGTTACAAGTGAAAGCGACGTGCAACATATTGAAACGTTGTCACTCGACCATACGACTAGAGTATGGGATTAGCTCTGCCTGTGTACAAGAGAGATAGAAAGTCACATTTGTCAATTCTTCAAGCTATCATCTTATCAAACCATATCGCAAGCATAGATCGCCATTCTATTTTAAAACCTAAAATAATAAATTATAAGTATTTCAAATAGTCTTATAGTTCAAAATGAACTTAAAGTTTTGAAAGAAGGGTCAAAATTTGATCAGGGCATCGACGATTCCAAAAGGTCTAGGGAGGATATTTAGACGTGTACCAACTGTTGGGCTTGAAAAAATAACCCTTGCATAGGTCTCAGATCTAAATAGTCTTATAGTTCAAAATGAACTTAAAGTTCTTGGATGGGGGCGTCAAAATTTGATCAAGGCATTGAAAATTGGGTTTGACGATTCTGGAGGGTCTTGGGAGAATATTTAGATGTGTTATAAGTGTTGGGTTTGAGAAAATATCCCATGTATAA
>JAJIYU010018084.1:0-11414 GCA_030144865.1 Tinospora cordifolia | reverse complement strand
TGATAGTCCTATATTGGAAAAATAGACAAAACTAGTTAAAAAATGACTCTATATAAACCTCCCTACACTACCCATTTCATTCATCTCAAAGCAAGAATCGAAATTCCTCTTACTTTCTTTTTGCCTCCTTCTTGGCAACATCAATCCTTGTTCTTCTTTTCTTGAGCTATTATAAATAGCTTGTAAAGTAGTAACAACGAAGTGCTACACAAGTTAGGAATCGATCTCCAGGTAAATTTCATTCTTTTCTTTTAATTTATTATTTTGATTTAAATATGCTTGCTTGCTTTATTAGTTTAAATTTATTTTTGTCCTTTTTATTAATGTTTTTCAATTATTATATTGCTTATGACCAAGAGAGTATGCTCTGTAGTTGCGTCTTGTACGATCTTCTACATCAGAAATCAAAAGTCAATATGAATGTTATACTGTTGGAGTTACTATTTATCATGCATTATTATGTTGTTGATGACCAAGAGAGTATGCTTTGTAGTTGCGTCTTGCACCATCTTCTACATCAGAAATTGAAAGTAAATGTTTTTGTGAATGTGATTGTTATTACCATTGTAATAATTATTTATTATTGCTCTTATACACAAAAATAAGATTAAGTAAGATTTCAACCACATACCGATACGGGGGACTTTTTGTGTTCCATGTAGAATTGGAACTGGCTGTCAATACTGACACCAGAATGGAACGGGTTTCAGGAATGATCCCACTAGAGATGGGTTTAAGTTTCAAAATTGATCTCTCTCCCAAGATTTGGAGCACAAAGGTTATTCCCTTTCAGTCTAAATTACGACGAAACAATATGTTATTTGAATCGATTTAATCCCTGGAAGTGTTTGATATGCTTGTATTATTTGGTTGAAATAATGAATTAAATAGATGGAATGATTCACTAGGTTTTTTAGCTCAACCCCTATTTTTCACATTTCAGAAAATTAACTTATCAGGAAACGTGGAGAATTATTTGTTCTTTTATGTATTTCATTGTAGGGCATGCAGGCCCAAGCTAAATTATGTTTTTTTAGTTTTGAATTTATTTTCGCTATAATTGATCATTGTACTCAGAATTTTTGAATAAATAAATGAAGGATCTTATTTATTATGATATCATTTTGTACATAGACTAATGTACATAGGAACCCTCATGGATTTGGGTCAAAGAAGAAGAAAATGTAACACGGGCCCGTCTCTCGGGCGGCCCAAGATTATTGATTGAAGAAGATTAAACTGTCAGATGATATGGACGATGGGGCTCGGGAGGCGGGGTGTTACAAGCGTGGTATTAGAGCCTAGGCTTTAGATGACTTGGGTAAGAATTAGAAGGAATTGACTAAGGAGGTAATACTATTTATTTATTTAAATTTGAAGCCCTACCTCCTATTTTGAAAACTGAAATGATTTTGAAAAATTATTTTTTCCGAAAAGAGATATATATGTTTTTCAATGGTTTTGTTTGGATAGAAAGATTACGAGTTGAGCTGATAGTGGGTAAGCCTTGTCCTGAGTAAAGCTAAACATTGAAAGAGAGATGAGTTATCCAGTTCTAGAAAGTACAATTGCTAAGTAGATTTCGGTTTCGCCGTCCAATCTGGAGGTCGTCTTACCAGCTCATACAAGTAGTCAAAGTTGAAGAACACACTTATTTTCTTACAAAAGAAAATTTTGGAGGCGAAAATTAAGGGTTATGAATTCACTAAGGTCCAAAGGAGATACCAACAAAGATTTAAGAAACTAGGTCTAGGGAAGAGACATTAAGTAGAAACTTGGGGGTTGGTAAGGGTAGCATAGTAAATTATAAATAAAACTTTTAGGGCATAAGTTAGAGACTAGAAATGTGTGAAAAACGAACACTTGTTTGATCAGGGCACGAGATTGGAAGGATCCCGTATCCTTGGTTTCTATGTGGTATGGGACGCATAGGAATTCGGGGTACAGAAGAATCTTAAGCTTGGAAAATGACGGGCCATGTTTGGTGAATGATTGGTGGCTTTGGACAAACTTGTTTCCCTTTGCTTGGCTGGTATGGGACAGTCAAGTATAGTGGGACTTGGGAAGCCTTAGAAATTGAGACATTTGCGAAATTGATTGGGTGTAGTGAAATCTCTGGATGGAAGTCTATGTTAAGGGGCAAGGGTGGTATAGGACACACGAACTTGGAAGCATAGGCGAAAGCCTAGAATTTTACTATGCTAGCATGAAATTCTTGAATGATTGAATGCATGATGATCTGACTGTTTGTATGAGACCAACTCCTATACCCTAAAACAAAAGTGAACTTAGAAGAATAAATTATTAGGCTACTCAACAAATCGAAAACCTAAAGACATGGATCTAGAGTCATAATAGAACAAACTAAACAAGAAAGGTAGACACGAATACTAAATTGGCATTAATGTGTATATAATGGTCGGACCAAGGAGATATGCAACAAGAGGTGCTACATCTGATGGCACCGACTCTCAGGATGCACAAAACGACATGGTTGAAGCTAGGATGGAACATATGATGAATGAAGTCACCAATAGAGTGATGGAACAAATAGAGAAGACACTGGCTCGAATAATACCTCAGGCAGCACCACAGCCTCATGTACAAGAACAGATTCCAATGCAACAGCCAATGCCAACACCATAGATTTCAGATCAGCAGGAAGAAAAAGAGGGCCTGATAGACTGTGAGCACAAAAAATTACTATTAGAAGTAAAAAAGCTAGGACCATCACAATTTCATGGTACTACGGATAGCTTAACAACAAACCATTGGTACTAGGAATTAGAGGAACACGTGGATGTGTTGAGAGTAACAGGTCCTAGTAGAGTAGCATTAGCTACCCACCAATTTAAGGGAACAGCTAGAAGCTGGTAGCGGATGGTAAATGTAGACCCAACTGTCAATGTAAATCGAATGACTTAGGAAGAGCTTAGAGTGATATTTTATAAGAAATTCTTCCCGAAAGTCACATTGACGAAGATGCAGGACTTCCTTCAGTCAAAACAGAAAGAGTATTGACGTTAGCCGAACATGAGGCCAAATTTATCGAGTTGGCAAAATTTTCACTTGAATTAATTAGTGACGAGAAAAAGAAGGTCAACCCTTTCACCCAGGGTCTCAATTTTGAGATTCAAAAACTAATAAAGACAGCTTGCCCAAAGAGATAAAGAGAAGTCGTAGACAGGGCATTAACCTTAGAGTAAGAGCTAAATTTTGAGCAAAGGTTAAGGAACAGGAACAAGAGACTAGCAGGTGATAGAAATAACCAGGGAAATTAGAAGAAAAGGAATGTTAATCAAAATGATGGAAATAAAATTCCATAAGGGCAAAATCAACCCAAAACGGAAGAACAATTAGAGCTGGCCAGACGTCAAGGGTGGTGTTTCAACTGCAATCAGCGAAGGCACCTATCGAAGTTTTGTCCCAACAAAACCGAGAATCGACAACAACAACAACCTCTAAATAATCAAGGGGGAGAACAGAATGTACGTTCTCAATAGCAACTGCCTCGACAAAATAACAACCAAGGGCAAAATCAAAACCAAAGTCAAGTGCAAAATCAGAACCAAGGCCAGAGGCAAACCAGGCGAGAGTATTTGCTATCGCTGATGCCCCGAAAAATCAAATCCTTGCTGTTCAAGCTAAATTCTTATTATTTAACACTGTTGTGAAACTGCTATTTGATTCGGGTGCTTCAAAGTAATTTTTTTCAGAAAAACAGGTTAATAGATTACAACTATAACAAAGACTTTACCTACAACATTGAATGTATCAACACGTATAGGAACTTCTAATACATCAAAGTAAATGTGCCCCTATGACCTTAGGTTTGGGGATAAGCTGATTTCAGTCGACCTTCATGTATTGCCATTCCACTGGTATAACGTGATATTGGGTATGGACTAGTTGGACTAGTATCAGGCACAAATCAATTGCCCTAAGAGAAGAGTGACCATAACGTTGCCCTCAAGAGAAACTTTCAAGATAAATGGTGATATTCATAGGTTGCCTAGGAGTCCAGTAATGGCTATGTTAAACTGCTTAAGGCATAATGATAACCTAGAGAACCTCTTGGAAGAAGACTCTGGAGGACCAAAAGAGATCAAGAACCTAGAAGTAGTTCGAGACTATGAAGACATATTCCTTGATGACCTACCCAGACTACCTCCAACTAGAAGGATCGAGTTCAAGATTGAATTCCAACCTGGAACGAAACCCATAACTATACCTCCATACCATATGGCATTAGTAGAACTGATCGAGTTGAAGACTCAACTAGACAAGCTCCGGGAGAAAGGATTCATTAGACCAAGTGAATCACCTTGGGGGGCTCCAGTGTTGTTCGAGAAGAAGAAAGACGAATCTATGAGAATCTACGTTGTCTACCGAAAACTGAATCAGGCAATGGTAAAGAACAAATACCCTTTACCAAGAATAGACGACCTATTTGATCAATTGAGAGGAGCCACTCATTTCTCAAAAATTGATCTTAGGTCAGGGTATCATCAAATGAGGATCCGTGAATCAAACATTCATAAGACTGCCTTTAGAACTCAATATGGACACTTCGAGTTTACAGTATTGCCTTTTGGTCTAACTAATGCCCCGACAGCATTCATGGACTTAATAAACCAGGTATTTAGGTAATATCTAGACCAGTTTGTCATGGTATTTGTTGATGACATCCTAATATACTCCAAGTCTAGAGAAGAACACTTAGAACATCTAAGGATCGTGTTAGAAACACTCAGAAAACACCAACTGTATGCCAAATACATCAAGTGTGAATTTTGGATGAAGACAGTCAAATTTCTTGGTCATGTAGTATTAGCGAAAAGTGTTTATGTAGATCCTAAAAAGGTGGAAGCTGTCACAGATTAGAAACAACCTAAGACAGTCACTAAGATTCGAAGCTTGTTTGGCCTAGCAGGATACTACAGAAGATTTATTCAAGACTTTTCCAAATTAGCATAACCTATGACAAGACTAACTAGGAAGGAAGTTTTGTTCGATGGGGATGAAAAGTGTGAAAAATCATTCCAAGAACTAAAGAGGAGATTGACTTCGGCTCCTATTTTAGTCACTCTAATTCATGGCATCACGTATGTTCTATACACTAATGCTTCACAAAACGGGTTGTGTGTGGTTTTAATGCAAGAAGGAAAGGTTGTTGCCTGTACCTTGTCAAAACTCAAGATCCATGAACGAAACTACCCAACACATGACCTAGAACTAGCAGTTATAGTGTTGGCCTTGAAGATATGGTGGCATTACCTGTATGGTGAGAGGTTTGACCTATTTTCATATCACAAAAGTCTGAAATACATCTATACCCATTAAGAATTAAACTTCAGGTAGCGTCGATGGATGGAAATCCTTAAAGACTACGATTTTCAACTCTATTACCATCCAAGAAAAGCCAATGTAGTAGCAGACGCCCTCAGTAGGAAATTCAGCAAACAAGAGGAGGAAAAGGTCAAATGTACCAATTGATCAAAAATTTTCAGATGGTGTCACATTGAATAAAGAACAAGCTTATCTATACAACATGACTTGTCAACCAGATCATCTCCATTAGATCAGAGAAGATCAGAGGCAAGACAAATGGCTCAAAATGTTTATTGAAGGAATTCAACAAGGAAAGCATACCAACTTTACAATAGATGTCGAGGGTGCCTTAAGACTCGTAGACAGAATTTGTGTACCATAATATGGACCGAGTAGGCAAACCATTATAAATGAAGCCCATCAAACAAAATACATGATGCATCCAGGAGGAGATAAGATGTATCAAAATCTCTGAAAAACCTACTGGTGGAGAGGTATGAAGAAAGATGTAGCCAAGTATATCTCTAACTGTCTAACCCGTCAGGAAGTAAAAGCAGAACACTGGAAGCCCTTTGGATTGTTACAACCACTCCCGATCCCAGAATGGAAGTGGGACAACATTACCATGGACTTCGTCAGCGAATTACCTAGAAATCAGAAAGGGGAAGATATTGTTCGGGTAATTGTGGATTGCCTCACTAAAGTAGCACACTTCTTGCCCATTAAATCCATAGACCAAGTCAGTAAACTAGGCGAACTCTATGTGAAAGAAATTGTACGCCTTCATGGGGTACCTAAGACAATAGTGTCAGACTGAGACACTCGTTTTACCTCACAATTTTGGAAAAGTCTACAAAAGGAACTAGGCCCTAGACTCACTATGAGTACGACTTTCCACCCCTAGACAGACGACCAATCAGAAAGAATTATTTAGACGCTGGAAGACATGTTGAGGTGTTGCATCCTTTACTTCAAAGGGAACTGGAGTAAGTACCTACACTTGGTGAAATTTGCCTATAACAATAGTTACCAGGCAAGTAGAAGGATGGCTCCATACAAAGCCCTCTATGGAAGGCCCTGCATATCACCAACTTGTTGGGCTGAACTTGAGGACCACATTCTTACTAGGCCAGATCTCGTGCAGAATACGACCAATCAGGTGAAACAAATCCAAAAACGTCTGACAACTGTGCAAAGTAGACAGAACAACTAAGCTGACAGGAGAAAAAAACCTCTAGAATTCCACGTAAGTGATAAAGTGTTCCTAAGAATCAGTCCTCAGAAGGGGATCAAACGATTTGGGATCAAAGGAAAACTAACACCACGATTCATTAGACCCTTTGAAATACTCAGGAAAGTTGGCGAATGTGCATACGAGTTAGACCTTCCAAATTGAATGTCCTCAATCCACAATGTATTTCAGGTATTAATACTACGGAAATACGAACCAGATCCCTCCCACCTAATTCGATAGGAAGAAGCAGACATCCAAAATGATGCTTCATATGAAGAAGTGGTGGTTAGGATTTTAGATTGCAAGGTACAGAACCTGAGAACAAAAGATGTCCCCTTAGTCAAAGTTCTCTAGAAACACTATGGAATAGAAGAGGCTACTTGGAAATTGAAAAATGAAGTGCAGAATAAGTACCCAAAACATTTCATTAGAAACAATCCATCAATAGACGCTCAAGTAATCTATCGATAGATTTCAGGACAAAATCCCTTTTTAACGGGGGTAGAATGTAATACCCCGACTATTTTCTGTATATATATGTATGCATATGTCATGTAATTTATTAATTGGTATAAACACATGCATATATATTAATTAGTACCTAAGTACGTGACACTTTATTGGTGCATATACGTATATATATATTTGTCATTGATATGCAATTAATTAATTGGCATAAAAGTATATAGGGATATCCATAAATTAATATTAGACATATAAAAATATTGGGCAAATATACTCTTCTCTATTTAAATAAGAAAACAATATTTTGAATAATATACTTAGTATGATATTAATATAGAAAAGTATGTGTGTAAAGTATTAATTAGATGCATTCATAAAAATAATATTTTATTTTAATATATATAGAAAAGTACATGTGTAAAGGAAATGCATTCATGAATATAATATTTTATTTAGTACGATATTAAGATATGCAAATATTATATAGAAGAGTGTATGTGTAAAGGAAATGCATTCATGAATATAATATTTTATTTAGTATGATATTAAGATATGCATATATTAGTTAGAATACATGTATGATATTAAGATATGCATATATTAGTTAAAATACATGTATGATATTAAGATATGCATATATAGAAAATGATAGTCCCACATTGGAAAAATAGACAAAACTAGTTGAAAAATGACTCTATATAAACTCTCTACTCTACCCATTTCAAATATAGAAAATAATAGTCCCACATCGGAAAAATAGACAAAACTAGTTGAAAAATGACTCTATATAAACCTCCTTACTTTACCCATTTCATTCATCCCAAAGCAAGAATCGAAATTCATCTTGCTCTCTCTTTGCCTCCTTCTTGGCAACCTTAATCCTTGTTCTTCTTTTCTTGAGCTATTCTAAATAGCTTGTGAAGTAAGAGCAACGAAGTGCTACACAAATTAGGAAGCGATCTTGAGGTGAATTACTTTCCTTTCTTTTAATTTATTATTTTGATTTAAATAATGTTTGCTTGCTTTATTAGTTTAAATTTATTCTTGTCCTTTTTATTAATGTTTTTCAATTATTATACTGCTTATGACCAAGAGAGTATGCTCTGTAGTTGCATTTTATACGATCTTCTACATCAGAAATCAAAAGTCAATATGAATGTTATACTGTTGGAGTTATTATTTATCATGCATTATTATGTTGTTGATGACCAAGAGAGTATGCTTTGTAGTTGCGTCTTGCACGATCTTCTACATCAGAAATTGAAAGTCAATGTTTTCATGAATGTGAATGTTGTTACCGTTGTAATAATTATTTATTATTGCTCATATACACAAAAATAATATTAAATAAGATTTCAACCACGTATCGAAAAGAGGGACTTTCTTTGTTCCATGTAGAATTGAAACTGGCTGTCAATATTGACATCAGAATGGAACGGGTTTCAGGAATGATCCCACTAGAGATGGGTTTGAGTTTCAGAATTGATCTCTCTCCCAAGATCTGGAACACAAAGGTTATTTCCGTTTGGTCTAAATTACGACAAAAACAATATGTTGTTTGAATCGATTTAATCCCTAAAAGTGTTTGATATGTTTGTATTATTTGGTTGTAACATCTCAAACATTCGTATGAAATTTGAAATTTTATTTAGAAAATTATACGGAATTGACGGATAAAAAATTTGATAAGTCTTAGTTTAGTCAAATAAGGAATAAAATCAATTTAATGGATTTTTGGAAGAAAATATATGAATATAATGTATATTATGGGATATCATAGCCAAAAAATACAAGGATATGTGCAATCTTTTATGAAAACAAGATTAGAAAGTCATTTTGGATTAAGATTTGGCAAAAATCCAAAAATAAAACATGAAATTTGGCTAAAAATCATATAAATATAACTCAAAACACATCCAACAACTGCAAACTGTCGATCTGAATCTATTATTGCGATCCGACGGTCGCAAGATGATTTGACCCAATGCCCAAGCGCACAAGATAACAAAGATCGAATAGACAAAGATGATCAAGGACGATTGGACGGCCGCGATCAAAGTCGCAAAATCTCGATTGCGAAGTCGCACAGTGCAACTCTGCACGCGCCAATCTCGACCCTCCAATCTGATCTGTGTGCGTGTTTCGAGGACGATTCGATGCGCTGAAATATTAGCCGGTTTATAAAATACGAAAAAATGCAAAAAATCGGACGAAAAATTCATCAAAAATTATCGAAAAATTGAAATAAATACCAAAATTTATTTTTTAAAATTCTAAAAAATCCAAAAATATTTATTTTCCTCTTATAATTAGGAAATATGAAATTCTAGAGAATTTAGGTGTTTTACTTCAAGAAAAACTCAAAAATTTCTATTTTTTCCCTTTGAAAATCGATATAAACCCCCCTAGGCTCTCACTTCCCTCATTCCAAAAATAAGAGTTGAAATTTTCTCTTATTTTTTCTAAGCCCTCTTCTTGGCATCTCTTCCCATCTTTCTTTCCTCTCTCTTGTGTGTTAGAAGTTTTTTTCTCGGGTTGGAAAATTAATTTGGGTGATCTTCGTTGGCACTAGTACGTGGGAAATTGTTGTAGAAATTTCTGAAGAAAGCATCACAAGGTGAAAGTGATTTCTAAAGCACCCTTTTGTTCTTATTTAAATTTATGGCATACTCATTGTTTGTATGTTTTTCACTGAAATCAAAGATTTTCAATTTCAGTTTCAGAATTTTAAAAGTTTATTTTAGTTTTCAGTTTTGATTCATGTTTAAGCAATCATATCATCCATGCCATGTTAGTATCATGCTTAGGCTTTTAAATTAAAGTATGATGCATGTTTTATGAGTGTTTCATGAATTGATTGTGTATATTCTGAATTTTAGTTTGATTACATATTCTAAAATTTATTTTATGAGATCATGATATTAGAGTTAAGTTGAGACGATGGTGATAATAACCACATACCATCATAATGGTCAAGGCGACGCTATGGATATTCGTTTCATATGAGTTAAGTCATAAGGTTTTCAGACCTAAGTACTTGAGGGTCGTATACCATAGTACCTTGTGAGTCACCATGTGTAACGAGTTGATGCCGACACGTGCCACGAATGAGTTGATGCCAAGTGAGCCTCGCTTAGTTAGTTAAGAATATCAAGGGATTAAAGGCCCTTTTGGTCTGAGACTCGACTTGAACAAATTGTTGTTTGAAACGCCTAATGATTTCAAGTATTTGAATTATGATTGTGTTATGAGTTTGAATATGAAAGATGGATGTTTGAAAAGGATCCACTGGGCTATGTGTTCACTCTTTCCTTTCTTATTTTTTTTAGGAACGTGAAACTTATGAAGCAGTTGAACATGGATAATTCTTAGAAAGTTTATACCGTATTATTTTTTAGAATTTTTAAGGGCATGTTGCCCAAAGTTTAAATATTTTCTACTAAAAAGCATTTTGAAGTTTTTTGCTGTAATAATTAGTTTTTTGAAAAGTTTTGTACTTTCAATTTTTCTATTATAAATAAAATAGTTTAAATTACTTTATCTCTTTTAAATTGCCTTGATTTTATAAAAGTGAAAATTTTATATTCTTGAATTTTTATATAAAGGCAGGAGATATTAGAAAAGAGAAGAACAAGTGTGTGTCACTTGTAAAGTAACATCAGCCCGACCCGCCAGTTGGTTAAGTCCACTGTCAAGAGAATGGTGGTTATGTCCAATGCTTAAAGATACAGGAGTTGGGGTGTTACAAGCGTGGTATCAGAGCCTAAGCATAGTTGTTGGGCCAAAAACAGAAAGTTTCTGTAACACCCCAACCCCCACGTTCTTTGAGTTTTGGACAACCACCATTATTTTGACGGTGGACTTAACCAATTGCCGGGTCGGGCCGGTGTTACTTTACAAGCGACACACACTTAACTTTCTATTTTTCAATACCACTTGCCTTAGAATAAATTCAATAGTACAAATTCACATATAATAAAATCAAGGCAATTAAAGGTAAAAAAAAATTCAACTTCTTAATTAATAAAAGAAGAAAGTACATAGCTTTCTAATTCAAGAATAAACCATTACCATTGTTTATCAAGAGAGATTCATAAACTCAAAATTAAAACCAATTTTCAGCGGAAGTCTTATTTCAAAATTGGGCAACATGCCCTTACAATAAAAAGAAACTTTAAGAAAATAGAAACTTGCTAAAAAGCTATCCAAAATCCCATGATTTTCATGATTTCAAATTCCTGAAAAATAAAAGGAAGGGGTGAGCACAAAGCTTAGTGGATCTCAATTAAACAACCATTTTTCAAACTCAAAACAATAGCACATCCATAATTCAAACACTTGCATACATTAGGCGTTTCAAACAACCAATTGTTTAAAGTTGTAG
>JAJIYU010018083.1:0-11356 GCA_030144865.1 Tinospora cordifolia | reverse complement strand
ATGGAGATTTTATTATTGTTATTATTATTAATTAATTTTTTTTATACTATTTAGAGCTAAAATCTTAAATTTTACCGAATGATACCAGCAACATCCAAAACCAACGACAAGCACATCTCCTTCACAATCAAGCACGAGAAAACCTCAAATACAAAAATTTACATTTTTCCATTTTTTTATTCTTCGTTCTTCCCATTCTTTACGGTCCAATTCAAATGCAAGACCAAAATCAAATTTTGGTTTCTTCATTCTTCTTCGCTTAACAAAATACACAGCCGTTGTTCTTCATCTTCATTCCTAACGTAGCAGCAGCTCACCGCACATCATCACGGTCAGCAGCCCTAGCTGCCACTTCTTTTTTGTTCGTCCAACCCAACAGAAATCCATTTTCAGGTTTTTTTTTTTCATCACGGTCCTTCTTCCTCTGTTTTCTTTCCTTCATCTTGCTTCTTCATTCCATCTGCCAACCACAAATCCAAAAATTCTGGTTTTTCGTTTGCTATTCATGATCAACGCACACACACACTTCGCACAATCATATTGCCAAAAACAGCTCATTCTTCATCTGTGTTGTCCATCCAAAACCAGCAAAAGCCAAAACCAGATTCCTCTTTGTTTCATTATCACCGCCCAATTCATCTTCTTCTTCAACCTCGGTCAGACCAACACCCAAATCCAAATTTCCAGCCTTAATTCTTCTTTCCTCTCCTTAGATCATCATTCGAAACAGGTCACCGCCCCTGTTCTTCCTTGCTGTTCGTTCAGTTAAATCCATCCACGAAATCCAGCAATCATGGTTCTTCATCTCAGTCTAAACCAGCACACACGCCCAGAATTTTCTGTTTTTCACTCCTCATTCTGTCGTGTTCCTTCATCAAAATAACACAACTCACCAGTTCTCTTCTTGTTCGGTCTTCCTTCATCCAACAGCAATAGCAGTTGCCCAATTCTTTCAATGTACAACTTGTTCGTTCGATTCGCCCAAAACAGTAGCAGCAGCAACAACAAGCTCGTTACCCTGCTTTCGTTTCTCTATTCATGGTGCATGGCCACCCTGCTCGTGATTTACACTTCTCAACTAACTCAAATCCTTATCTCTACTGGTTTGCTCCAAATCACACCAACAGAACACACCACGCACCAGCAACCCAGATTTTTTTTCAATTCTTTGCTGAACGTGACGTCCCAAAGTGAAAACCCCAGAATTTTTAGCTCGTTCTCTGAATTTCTAGCTCACTTCACGTGATTTTCAGCTCGCCTAAGCGCAAAAATCAAATTGCAGTGCCTTTCCTCTTCTTCCTTCGGTCTTCTTCTTCTCCTTCGATCTTCTTCTTCCTCATGCTCGCCGGTTGAACGCCCAACAGAGATTTTATTTATTTATTTATTTCCAGTTTCCTATGTCGTGACAAACTTCCTCTTTTAAAAACTTCAATCATCCAGAAAATTCGCTCATTCAGCGCCCACTCGAGTAACTAGAATTTTCGATCATCACCGCCCAAATTGGAGCAACTAGAAATTATTGGGTTTCCAACCACTGTTTTTTTCCAACTTTCAAAATTTCAGATTTTTTTTTGTGCCAATCGTAGAAAGCAAGTTTGTTCTTTCTTCTTTCTTTTTTTTGTTCAAACAAATCTTAAATTTTAATCCACTAAAACTTATTTTATCATTTTTCTCTCAAACCATTATAAAATCTAAAATTTGTATATTTATTTATTTATTATTTTATTATTACTATTATTATTTTTTATATTCCTACAAAAATAATGTCTTATTTTATATTGACTCACAACGAACAAACTCGAGAAATTCTGAGGTATCACATTATTCTAAAATCATGAATGACAATTGAAGACGTAATGCCTCAAGCTAAAAGGTAGTGACTATTATGGAACTATTCAATTACCTCAAACACTTGAAGAAATTTAATTGATTATCAGAGAATGCTTTCAAAGGAGCAACAAACATATAACTTTTATGATGAATCTAATGTGGGCAGATAAATACCTTGGTTATATTTATGAATCTGAGGAATGGGATCTGACAGAACATAGAAGGATCCTCTATGTAGGATCAGAGTAGCACAGCGAAAGTGTAATGGGTCATTGGAAATGCAGATCAGTTGACAACAGTAGTTAACTTGACTCAAATTTTGAAGACAAAATTTTATTTAAGGAGGGTAGATTGTAACACACCAGAATTTTACCAGCGTGTTGCGTAGCAAGTAAACATGAAATAAAATATTACTCAAATAATAATAATAATAATAATAATAATAATAATAATAATAATAATAATAATAATATTTTTACGAAAAATAATAATAATAATAAATAAATTGGAATCATGATTTTGTTTAAGTATAGATATAGACTCTGCATTGAAAAAAATAAAGCATTTTGCAGCTTACTCGCATGAGCGTGACGGCGCGAGTAAAACAAAAATAAAAATAAATTATTTGAAAAAAAAATTAATATTGATTCATTTAAGTTGTTATCTTAGTAGAATTAATTTTAATATTGAAATTGATATTAGAATGAAAATTTAAATTAATCCAAAAAAAATTAAAATGGTAATAATAAATGAATTGAAAAAGAAATTCGTGCTTTGTTTTACAAAAATAAGCAAAACAACTTAACTAAAAAAGAGAAAAAAATAGAAAAAATGGCGCTGAATTTAAAAATTTCTGGTTCCAGCTGGACGATTAAAGAAGGAGAATGATGAAACATGAGATGTGTGGTGTTGTGATTCAAATGGGAGGAAAGAAGAACCGAAGGTGAGATTTCGGTTGATGTTGTTTGCGAGGTGTGATTTGGGGTAGTTGAGCATCACGAATGGAAGAATGAAAGCAGAGCAACGCTGCTTTGTTTACTGCTGCTACCGTTGGTTGGTGAAAACTGAAAGGGAAAAAGATGTAAAGAACCAAGTGCAGTAGTTGGAACATGATTTGTTGTTGCTGCACCTTCACCGCCAGCAAAGAGAAACAACGAAGAAACGTGCTGCAGCTGAAAGAAAAACCAAAAAATTTCTGGTCGTGATGCTAGTCGTGGATTGAAAATAGAGGAAATAAGAATCACGGCAGGGTTTTGCATTTTGGTGTTGTTCATTTTCAGATCTGGGACAAATTGGATTTGAGGTTTTGTTTTTGTTTTGTGACGAGCAAACCATGAACAGAGGAAGAATAATATGGGTTTTTGTTGATTTGGTGACTAATTTGGGGCAAAATGAAGATGGGAATGTGTTTGTTGACCGTGATGAGCAAACAAGAAACATGGATCTTTGGGTTCGTGAAGATGAACATCAATTTTCAGATCTTGCTAGCCATGTGTTTAGTGTTTGGGACAAAACCAATTTGGGATTTTTTGGGTTGTGACTGACCGTGAATGTGATGAATGGAAAAAAAAAAGAAATTTGTTAGCATTGTTTGATGAAGAAGATGAAGGCAATTTTGTGATGGGTGTGTATGTGAGGGTCGTGAAGCACTAATGGGAAACCAGAATTTCTGTTTGTGAATGGATTGAGAATGGTTGTGAGTGCATGTCGGGACCCCTTCCCTAGGGAGAAGGACGAACCGAGCGGCACAGTGTTCTAACAAACCCATTCCCAAACTAAGTTTGCCCAAAACACTGTTAAGCCTCTTCGCAACACCATATATAACACTATTAGAGTAATCTTAATAAATGCAGAAACAACTAGAACAAATAAGTACAGTAGAATTTTTTTTATACAAAAGTTAATTATATATATACTGTCCTAAATGTAGCAGTAGCAGAATGCCTAAATCAAAATGTCTACAATATTTTCCTCACTTCCTATACATTATGCTAACTCTCAAAATAGTAAACCACGTGAGGAAACCTACCGAAGTAAATGAGGTGCACTTCACGCAATGACCACCTTCTCCCCCTTATCCACAGAAGAAGAACCTAAAATGTTAGAGTAGTGAGCCAATTTTGTCCATAGTGGCTTAGTGAGTAATGTAACCTAATCTATAACTTAGAACAAGTATTCTAGAAAAGCATTGTATGAATGCACAATAATAATAACGCAAATGAATGCAACAGTTAATGAATGCTAAATCCACTATGCAGTTGTGCAACTTCCATTTTGAAAATAGTTTTAATGCAGAAAACACATAAATCCACTAGAGCGGGAGAAACCCGACGGTAAGGTGTATAGGTGACGACCCCAATCTAGGCCCACAGAACCCCCCTCAGGGCACTTTGTGCTAGGTGGTCACTAAATAATCTAGGGGAGCCACAATTGATAGACCTGGCCTGACAGCACCCCCGGGTACAACAACCACTTGCCCTTAATGCTCTACCACATTCAATACCTTAACCTGCACCCGGATCTCGATATTCGATGC
The DNA here is from genome assembly GCA_030144865.1 of Tinospora cordifolia. Taxonomy (NCBI): domain Eukaryota; kingdom Viridiplantae; phylum Streptophyta; class Magnoliopsida; order Ranunculales; family Menispermaceae; genus Tinospora; species Tinospora cordifolia. The sequence continues at coordinate 6,990 of JAJIYU010018083.1, read as the reverse complement.
ACATTTTCATTTAAATCACATTTAAATATTTTAAATGCATTTCAATATGTAAGAACATTTTATTTATGATAGAATAACAAGTTAAGTGATAAATTAGAAAACACTACTCACCAGGATGCTCAGCTCCCGGTACTCTTCTAATGACTAGTCGCATCCCGCTAATGTTTGATCCTACGTGATCAACTTAGTTTCTTAATATCTATATAAAATTTGGCTCAAATTCTAACATTATGGTTCTATGCTCAATTAAAGGATTGACTTGGTCAACTATAGACAACTCTATCTAAACCTAACCCTCGTCGACCTGTCAAATCAATAAGGTCGACGTGGTTAACAAGGTCAGTTAAGCCTTTATATTGACTCAAAATATTACAAATATGTATTGTCGACATGTGTCCCACCTTTGGTACACAATAACCGACCACTTTTATAAATTTGGCGGTTTAATACATAAATATTATTTTCTATGTTATATATTTCTGTAATAAGTATTTCATAATGCTATGCAATATTATATAACATTTTTTCCGTTATTTATCATTATTTTCACCCTATATACATTTTTTCTATCTTTATTAATTAATCATCAAATCACATAAACATGAATTTAATATGTCCATTGACCTCTAAAAATCCTAATTTCAGTGTCATTAAGTTCAGAGTTTCATTTTGGACATTTTAGTACCCACCGACTAAAATTTCGGTATTAATAGGTATACCCCCTATGTATCTGTAACACCCCGTCTCCTGAGTCCCATCTTTTGCGTCATCTGATGGTCTAACTTTCTTTGATAAAAAATTTTGGGATGCCCAGGAGACGGGCCAGTGCTACATTTTCTTCTTCCTAGACTCAAATCCATTAGGTTTCTTGTGTACATTAGTCTATGTACAAAATGACATAGTAGTAAATAAGATTCTTCATTTATTCATTCAAAAATTCTGAGTACAATGATCAATTACAGCGAAAATTAAATTCCAAACTAAAATACATGATTTAACTTGGGCCTATGCGCCCTACATTGAAATAAATAAAAATTTCAATAGACAACCCTCATCGTAAGCTAATTAATTCCCTGTGATGTGAAAAATAGGGGGGTGAGCTAAAAAATCCAGTGAATCATACCATCTGTTTAATTCATTATTTCAACCAAAACAATGCAAGCATATCAAACACTTTTAGAGATTAATTTGATTCAAACAATATATTATTTCAATCATAATTTAGACCGAACGAGAATAACCTTTGTGCTCTAGATCTAGGAAGAGAGATTAATTATGAAACTCAAACCCATCTCTAGTGGGATCATTCTTGAAACACGTTCTATTCTGGTATCAGTATTGACAGTCAATTCTAATTCTATATGAAACACAGAAAGTCTCTCGTACCGGTACGTGGTTGGAATCTTATTTAACCTTATTTTTGTGTGTAAGAACATAACAAATAAATATTCCAACAGTGTTTAAATACTCCGACCATATAACAATTCACATTCACAAACATTGACTTACGATTTCTAATGTAGAAGATCGTACAGGACACAACTAAAAAGCATACTTTCTTGATCATAAACAATTAGTGCATGACAAATAATAGCTTAAACAGTGTAACATTCAGATTGACTTTCAATTTCTGATGTAGAAGATCGTACAAGACGCAACTACAGAGCATATTCTCTTGGTCATGAGCAACATAAAAAATTGAATGACATAAATGCAAAGGAAGAGAATAAAATCAAAGTAACAAAACAAGCAAGCATTATCTAAATCAAAATAATAAATTAAAAGAAGGAAAAGAAAACCACCTTGAGATCGCTTCCTAAAATCTCTGTAGCACTTCTTTGCTACTACCTCATGAACTATTTAAAATAGCTCAAGCAAGGAAGAACTAGGACTAAGGTTGCCAAGAAGGAGGCAAAGAGAGAGAGCAAGAAGAATTTTCAACTCTTGTCTTTGGGATGAATGAAATGAGTAGAGTAGGGGGGTTTATATAGAGGTCTCTTCCAACTAGTGTTTCTATCTTTCCAATGTGGGGCTATCATTTCCTACATATGCATACCTTAACATCACACCAAATGAGATATTTCATTTATGAATGCATTTTCTTTACACATATAATTCTCTATGTATATTACTATCATACTAAACAAAATATTATTTTTATTAGTGTATCTAATTAATACTTTATACACATACTTTTCTATATTAATATCATACTAAAATATTATTTTTTATTCAAATAGAGAAGCGTATATTTACCCAACATTTTTATATGTTTAATATTAATTAATGCATATCCTATTGTACTTCTATGTTAACTAGTTAATTGCATATCAATGACATATATATATACATAAATATATACTTAAATGTGTTAATAAAATGTGTTTTGAACTCAAATTTCGGTTATTACGTCATTAAAATTTTAGGTATTACAACCTACCCTCCTTACAATAAATTTCATCCTCGAAATTCGTACATATCCACGTCAATGCTGTTTGGTTTGGTATTTTGGGTGAAGAGACCTAGATATTTTTTCTTCATCTCACTTTTCAGCTCCCAAGTTGCTTCTTCCAAATCATGATGTTTCCACAGAACTTTAACAAATGAAATTTCCTTGGTCCTAAGACGCTGTACCTTATGATCTAATATAGTAATTGCTAGTTCCTCGTAAGTTGCATTGTCTCGAAGTACAACTTCCTCTCAGTGTATGATATGTGATGGGTCTGGTTTGTACTTCCGCAACATCGATACATGGAACACATTATGCACTGAGGACATTTGATTTGGTAGCTCCAACTCATAAGCGCATTCCCCGATTCTCCTAAGTATTTGAAAGGGTCCAATGAATCTTGGTGATAACTTCCCCTTGAATCCGAACCTCTTATTTCCTTTTCGAGGACATAGAAAATAAATATTCCAACAGTATCTAAATACTTCAACCATATAACAATTCACATTTACAAACATTGACTTCCAATTTTTGATGTAGAAGATTGTATAGGACGCAACTACTTAGCATACTCTCTTGGTCATAAACAATACATTAGTGCATGATAAATAATAGCTCAAACAGTGTAACATTTAGATTGACTTCCAATTTCTGATGTGGAAGATAGTATAAGACGCAACTGCAGAGCACACTCTCTTGGTCATGAGCAACATAATAATTGAATGACATAAATGCAAAGGACAAGAATAAAATCAAACTAACAAAACAAGCAAGCATTATCTAAATCAAAATAAGAAATTAATAGAAGGGAAAAAAACTCACCTTGAGATCGCTTCCTAAAATCTCTATACCACTTTGTTGCTACTACCTCACAAACTATTTAGAATAGCTCAAGCAAGGAAGAATTAGGACTAAGGTTGCTAAGAAGGAGGCAAAGAGAGAGAAAACACGAGGAATTTTTAACTATTGTCTCTGGGATAAATGAAATGGGTAGAATAGGGCGGTTTATATAGAACCTTCTTCCAACTAGTGTTTCTATCTTTCTAATGTGGGACTATCATTTCCTACATATGCATACCTTAACATCACACTAAATGAGATATTTCATTCATGAATGCATTTCCTTTACACATATACTTCTCTATGTATATTACTATCATACTAAACAAAATATTATTTTCATGAGTGCATCTAATTAATACTTTCTATACATACTTTTCTATATTAATATCATACTAAAATATTATTTTCTTATTCAAATAGAGAAGTGTATATTTACCCAACATTTTTGTATGTCTAATATTAATTAATGCATACCTCTTTGTACTTTTATGCTAACTAGTTAATTGCATATCAATGACATATATATATATATATATATATACATAAATATATACTTATATGTGCTAATAAAATGTGTTTTAAAATCAAATTTCGGTTATTACGTCACTAAAATTTTAGGCATTACAACCTACCATCCTTACAATAAATTTTGTCCTCGAAATTTGTACCTATCTACATCAATGCTGTTTGGTTAGGTATTTTGGGTGAAGAGACCTGGATATTTTTTTTTCATCCCACTTTCCAACTCCCAGATTGCTTCTTCCAAATCATGATGTTTCCACAGAACTTTAACAAGTGGAATTTCCTTGGTTCTAAGACACTGTACCTTACGATCTAATATACTAATTGTTGGTTCTTCGTAATTTGCATTGTCTCGAATTACAACTTCCTCCCAGTGTATGATATGTGATGGGTTTGGTTCTTACTTCCGCAGCATCGATACATAGAATACATTATGCACTGAGGGCATTCGATTTGGTAGCTCCAACTCAGAAGCGCATTCCCCGATCTCCTAAGTATTTGAAAGGGTCCAATGAATCTTGGTGATAAATTTCTCTTGAATCCGAACCTCTTAATTCCCTTTTGAGGACTAATTCTTAGAAATACTTAATCTCCTACTTGGAACTCTAGGGGTCTCCTTCTATTATTAGCATAGCTCTTTTGACGACTTTGAGCTGTAGCCAGTTTCTTTCGTATCAGTTTGACTTGGTTGCTCATTTTTTCCACCAAATCTAGAACAATAAGAGCATGATCTTCAAGTTCAGCCCAACAAGTTGGTGATCTGCAGGGCCTCCCATAAAGAGCCCCATATGGAGCCATCTTGATACTTGCTTGATAACTATTGTTATAGGCAAACTCTGTTACGTGTAAGTACTTGCTCTACTTCCCTTTTAAATCTAAAACTCAAGATCTCAACATATCTTCTAATATTTGGATGACCCCTTCAGATTGTCCATTGGTCTGAGGATGGAATGCAGTATTCATGGTGAGTCTGCTTCCTAGCTCTTTCTGTAAACTCTACCAGAACTGAGAAGTGAACCTAGAATTTCTATCCGACACAATGGTTGTGGGAACACCATGGAGTCTTACAATTTCCTAGACATATAATTCTTCAAGTTTCCCAACGGAATTTGTAGATCGAATGGGTAGGAAGTGAACTACTTTCGTTAAACGATCCACAATCACCCATACAGTGTCTTCCCCCTTCTGATTCTTTGGCAAGCCGCTAACAAAGCCCATTGCGATGCTGTCCCACTTCCATTCTAGTATCGGAAGTGGTTGTAACATCCTTGAAGATTTCTTGTGCTCTGCCTTCACTTGCTGACATGTCAAACATCTAGAGACATATTGGGCTATATCCCTTTTCTTGCCCCTCCATCAGTAGGACTTTTTAAGGTTTTGGTACATTTTATCTCCACCTGGATGCATCATATACTTGGCCTGATAGCCTCATCTTGTATTGTCTATTTACTTTGCCCATTCTGAGGTACAAAGATCTTTTTCCCAAACCTTAAGATATTCTCAGCATCTAACCTAAAGTCAGAATGCTTACCCTGTGTAAATCCCTCAATCATACTAATAAGCCATTTGTCTTGTCTTTGTTCATCCCTGATTTGATGCTGAAGATTCGGTTGACAAGACATAGTGTAGAGGAAGGCTTGTGTTTTATTTAGAGTTACACCCAGCTTGAAGTCATCGATTAACTGGTACATCTGGCCTTTCTCTTCCTCCTGTTTGTTGAATTTCCTACTCAAGGCATCAGCCACTACATTGGCCTTCCCTAGATGGTAGTGTAGTTGAAAATCATAGTCTTTCAAGAACTCCATCTATCTTCGTTGCCTGAGGTTCAACTCCTTTTGGGTGTAGATGTACTTCAAGCTCTTGTGATCTGAAAACAGATCAAATTTCTCACCATAAAGGTAATGTCTCCAAATCTTTAGGGCGAATACAATGGCTGCTAACTCTAGGTCATGAATGAAATAGTTCTTCTAATGGATCTTCAGTTGTTGCGAGGCATAAACGACTACTTGTCTTCCTTGCATCAATACTGTTCCCAGTCCATTCAATGATGCATCAGTATAAAGGGTAAAGGTAACCCCATGGGTTGGAGTAACTAAGATGGGGTCCGTAGTTAATCTCTTCTTCAGTTCTTGGGATGATTGTTCGCATTTCTCATTCCAATTGAACTTAACTCCCTTCTTAGTTACCTTGGTCATAGGTTCTGCTAGTTTAGAGAAATCTTGTATGAACCTTCTATAGTATCCAGCCAAACCTAAGAAACTCTTGATTTTCGTAACTGTCTTTAGTTGCTTCCAATTCATGATAGCCTCCACCTTCTCCGGATCCACAAAAATGCCTTCTGCTGATACTACATGGCCAAGAAATTTGGCTGTCTTCATCTAGAATTCACACTTGTTGTATTTGGCATACAGTCGGTGTTTTATGAGTGTTTCTAACACGATCTTCAAGCGTTCTAAGTGTTTCTCTTTGGACTTGGAGTATATTAGCATGTTGTCAACCAATACCACGACAAACTAGTCAAGGTATTGCCTATATACTTAGTTCATTAAGTCCATGAATGCTACCGGGGCATTGGTTAGACCAAAAGGCAATACTGTAAACTCAAAGTGACCATATCGAGTTTTGAAGGCAGTCTTGTGAATGTTCATTTTCCGGATCCTCAACTGATGATAGCCTGACCTAAGGTCAATTCTTGAAAAATGAATGGCTCCTCTTAATTGATCAAATAGGTCATCTATCCTTGGTAAAGGGTATTTGTTCTTTACTATACTTGATTCAATTTTCGATAGTCGACACAAAGTCTCATAGATCCGTCTTTCTTTTTCACAAACAACATTAGAACCCCCCAAGGTGATTTACTTGGTCTGATGAATCCTTTTTCTCGGAGCTCATCTAATTGGGCTTCAACTCGATTAGTTCTACTGGTGCCATACGGTACGGAGGTATAGCTATGGGTTTGGTTCCAGGTTGGAGTTTGATCTTGAACTCGATACTTTTAGTTGGTGGTAGTCTAGGTAAGTCATCAGGAAACACATCTTCATAGTCCCAGACTACTTCTAGATTCCTTATTTCTTTTGGTCCTTCAGAGTCTTCTTTTAAGAGGTTTTCAAGGTCTTCATTTTGCTTTAAGCAGTTCAACATGGCTATCATTGGGCTCCTAGGCAATTTATGAATAT
>JAJIYU010018082.1:0-11361 GCA_030144865.1 Tinospora cordifolia | reverse complement strand
AAACGTGTTTAGTTTATAAGTTGCATTAGATGGATAGGGTGAGCTAAAAGTTGTTTAATTGTTTAATTTGAAATTATAACCAAGGACTGTTAGTAGGGTTTAAAGGAGGCTGGGGTTGTTATTGAAACGCAACCCATCCCAACCTGACTCGACATGGATGGGAGGCATCAAAAACAACATAAAGCTAACCAACCTACGAAAAAATACGCCCAAGTCGACAGACATTAGGTCAGGTTAGGTCGATTAGGTTGGGCCATAGTTTCTAATTTATTTGAAAAAAAAAGCTTCAAAAATTGAAGGAATCTTCTGGGGAGAAAAGGCACTAGGAAAAAAGAAAAGAGATAACAACAGAAGAAGAGGATGAAGAATAAGCAACAAAGAAGAAGAAGAAAAAAATAGTGGTAGTCGTAAAGAATAGTAAGAAGATGAAGAAGAAGTAGCAAGCTCCTGGAGAAGCACGTACTACATGACATAATGACAGAATTGGAGAAAAAATTAGCTGAGCTTTGGGTTTGTGTGAGTAAACTAGGTCGTGTCGAGTCTGATCCAACCTTTTCAGGCATAAATCGCAACCCGACCAAATCTGATAAAGTTATTGTAATGTTAACTTGGCCAACCTTATTAATTGATTAAACCCAACCCAACCTAAACTGGTCAGATTAAATTGAGTCGAGTGGGATTAGTCAAATTGCTTACATCATTAACAATTAGTCAAACAACTTCCTAGTATCATATTTGTTGCGTTGTAATCAATATTAAAAATGGCATGTTTATTTTAAAGTGTGGCCCATATAAAGCATTAAGCTTTTTAATGAACTCAATATCATGTTAACATATGTAGAAGTTGTGAATTGTTAATCTTATCAAGTGCAACTAATTAATGTTTGTTCGCATACAACTTACTTTTTAAATAAATATGATGAAATAACATAAGAATGAGTTAGAGTTTGCACATTTAATAATTTATTGTTGATCAACATCTTATTTTGAATCAAGGGTGCTCGTGTAATTTGTTTAACAAGGTTGAAAACATTGCATAGTTGGGTAGGTACTAAAAATTATTACGTGCTTTAATTGAAGAGAACATTTAAATAAGGGATTGCATATAAAGAAAATATTGGTCAAGCATCTTTCTTTGAAAGTTGAGTAGGGAAAAATACTAGAAAGAAAACATTTTAAATTAAGGACTTGGAAAAATATAATGATCCAAATTATCCAAAGTGCCACATGCACATGTGCTAAACCAACAAATTGGAAAGTAATGTTCCATTTACAAACGATCCAATATACCTTTTTTCAGTAATTAACTCACAAAGTAATTTAATGATCCCTTTAGAAAGTGTGTCAGAGCACCTACAATGAGGTTTAATAGTGGGTGTACTACACCGTCCGTTACACCTGTCTCTTATAGTTAGGTGCAGTATGTAGCAAAGGGGTTTAAGTTTAAAACACTTATTTATAAATTTACTAAATTGATTATACAAAAATGGTAAAATCAATTTATTAATTTTAAAATAAAACTAATTTTAATAAATAAAAATAAATTGGATTTGCTATTTTTCAGAATCTTTTGAAAAAAATTACAAATTTGATTTAAATTATGTTATCAAAAACATTATGTAGTCAAGATTGTTTAGAATTTCTAAAAATAATAAAAAATTATGTATTTTGGAGTATTTAATAAAAATACTTATTAAATTTTTAAAATAAAAAAAAAGTATTAAGAAAGTAATAAGAAATAAATTTGTCTATTTTTGGGATATGTGTCATAAAAAGAAAAGTGAATATCAATATTGGTTATCAACCTCATCTATTAAACCTTTGAAAGTGTAATCTATAATGGAGAGAAATTTTAATGAAGCAAGATGAAATGGAGTATTGATGTAAAAAGGAGGTGGTCCCTTGGTGTAACCCATAGTTCATGCGCTGAGGCGAATCATTTTTTTTTTTCTGGAAGCTCTTTCGCTTTTTCTTGATTTATGCATTAACACGTGACACATAAGCATTTTAAAATCTTTTTTGGGTGACATTACAAAAAGTGAGAGTTAAAATTATTTTCATTTTTTTTAATCTATTTTCTTGGAAAAAAAAGTAAAAGTAAGTTTCATCATTTATGTGTTCCATCATTGAAGTTATCTAATTTTCAACTGTTTGACCTTTTTTTATGTACAAATCAACTTCCTACCTTACGTACATGTGAAATTTTATGTATTGCTAATTTTTAATCAATCATTACTGGCTGACTACCTTAATCATTTTCCTACCTTATGTATAAGTCTCGCAATCATACTAAAAGAAATAGGATTACTCGTCATTAAAATCTCAACAATATCTTTTTTTAACTTGTAGTCATGAAATATATATTACGCTAGAGAATGTTAGATTTGAACTTTTAAAATTGTAGACCTTCTGGTCAGATAAAATTGTTATATAAAGTGGTCACATGCTCCACAAGAAGGAAGTATTTATTGAATTGATGTAGAGAAAAGGGCCTAAAATGATTAAAACTAATATAAATTAAAACATTAAACAACCATATTCCAAAATCAAATGTATATATATATATATACGCATGTTGATACCAAAAGATATTCAACCCACATTGCATTTTACAAGAAGTTCCAGAGAACGTTAAACATGGCATGAACATTTGAAAAATATCTTTCTCTTCTGCTTCTCGTTCTTGTTTTTGTCGTTAGTGATGCACATGCAAAGTCTATGCTCTTCCAGGGAGAATTTTTGTTCGCTTTGGAGAAACTAGAGAACAGACCTTACATTTTCGAAATACAAAAGGATTGCAATCTTGTGCTGTACAAGAATGGCAATGCAATTTGGCATACCAACACTCATCAAGACAATCCCCTTCCTCGTTGGGCACAACTTGAAACTAATGGAAACTTTGCCGTCTTCCAAAAATGTGACAAAAAACTTTGGAGTAGTAACTCTGGCGGAGAAGTTGGTTCCTACCAATTGTTTTTACAAGATGACGAGAATGTTTCACTTTATGGAAAAGCTATTTGGGCCATAGACATATACGGAAGAATCGAAAGAAGTACAACTTCGACCAACTGAAGTATCTTACTGTCTACCATCTTTCATAATGTATGTTCCATTATCTTATTTGTCTTTCTCTTAAGTGATTTGTTCCTTGTCATTCTTGGGACTGGGTCTCTATGGCATGAAAAGCTTATCACTTTGTAACTCGAGTTCATTTTGGTGCTTGAGAATAAAGAAAGATTATGGATGTGATACTTTAATTATGTATTCATCACACATTAGTGGTCAAGTAGAGAAACGACAATTTTCGATTTATTTGCCGACGAAATTAGAAAAGGCAAAACAACATTATAAGAAATTCACATGGATATTTCAGAAATATAGTTATTTCGTTCAAGAAACATATTAGAATCTTGATGTGATGTAACAACGCAAGGCCCAACATTATTCTTAAGATAAAGACATAATTATGTCTTTATTGTGTCACATAATAGCTCAAAGGCATCATTCCTCTTACCAAGCTTTCATTTCTCTTTTTTAGTATAAAATAAATTTCCATTATATTATATTCTTGTTTTTTCTAAAAATGGCAGCATTGATATCCTAAAGTTTTGCTCCGACTCCTTTCGCATTGAACAATTTTGTCTGTGTACTTCTATTTAGTTTGAAATAAATATGGAAAATACACTGTAGTTATTCAATCACTCTTTTTAAAACTTTTTAGATTGGCTCAAAGTAAATTTATTTCAAGACAACCAACCTTCAGTGCTTGTGTATGAAATTAATTATTAGATGTTCAAAGAAGACATGAGGCAACATTATATGCCCCTAAATGAGGAAGCTTGCAAGAATTAAACGAAAACTGAACCTTGTGCTTCTCGACCTTCTGCCTAATAAAGTAATTATTACTAGAAGATCTATTAGTCGTCCTGGGGTCGTTTTGATTACTGCTATTCCATGTATAATTTATGACTTAAACGTGTTTAGTTTATAAGTTACATTAGATGGATAGGGTGAGCTAAAAGTTGTTTAATTGTTTAATTTGAAATTATAACTAAGGACCGTTAGTAGGGTTTAAAGGAGGTCGGGGTTGTTATTGAAACGCAACTGTAACACCCCAATTTTCGACCGGACCTCCGTTCACGTGTTACCTCACGTGTGGATCGTCGCTCGATGAAAATCGAGATGCTACGTTAGGATTCGTTTGTCAAAATCTTTTTCTTCAAAGTTCAGTTCATACTCTTTAGTTCTCAAGTCAAAGTCTATAAAGACATCATGCGGAAAATAGAAAATCATATTAATTCTTTCAAATAAATCATAAGTAAAGCAGCGAAAATACTTTTAAAACTATTCTGTTAAACAAATCGTTACATGAGGAAAGCCATCAAAAAATAAAACAATTGAAATTAAACCAATGAAAATACGTTAAAACAATCCAGTGACATATATAAAACAAGATTTCCAAATCACCTATCCCAGACGACCTCCCCATGAGGTGTCCAATTATGATGCGAGTCTCCTGACGTAAGTCAACATATTCTACGTTCAGGTGTACCTGAAAAATAGAAATGGGAGTGAGCTCGAAAGCTCAGTGGATCGATCCTACACATCACATGCATTATACAGACTTAATCCAAAACATTACAAACACTTTCAAACATTAGGCGTTCAAACATTTATTTGTTTTAGTCGAAATTTAAGACCAGGAAAAGGGTTGAGATGTCACTCGGTATTCCCTACCATCCAATCTAATCTCAGAGGGTTCGAATAGTCCTCTAAAATCAATCGATATTCACATCACAACCTAAGATAGTGTTATTATCGCGACATCATACTGTCTCCCCAAGACTTCGAGCTGTCACAGTCAGCTCCGGGTGGGAATACCTACAATCCGCCTTATAGCTCGACAATCTCAAACAGTGACATATACGAGATGCCACCTCGATCCGCTTCAGGCTCGTCAATCGTACCGGTACGTGAATTCTTAATAAACCATCGTCTTATTTTAGTTTTATAAACAATGTCAACGTATCAGACATCATACAATACACAAGAAAATATAATTCAGATTATGTTTGCAAGTCAACATGAAATGCGCCTAAATGATCAATGGCGTTTAAATGCATGTCTTCCTATTCATGTATGTTATAATTAAGCATACCTAAGTGCAATTTATTATATTTATCATGGCATGAGATGATTATGCATGAGTCTAATTCAACCATCATAAGTCACACATCATTCACATAAAACAAACAATTTCAATCAATTTTCTACTGAAATTCTAACAACCTAGAATATCCACACAAATATTCTGAATCTTAAATTCATATAATACAGATGAGCAACGAAGTCACGCCCACCTGATTTTGCCGTTCTTCAGGGCTCCTTGTTTTCCTTCGAAACGTTCAATATTTTAAAATTGTAAAATCTGAAATTCAACACTTGATAGAATCATTTTCGAGCTTACTTAACTCCTAAAGTAATTTTGGAATTCAAATATTACTTCTGACTAGTTTAGGGTCATTCTAAAATTCTAATATTTAATATATCATCATCCACATTAGTTCCTAAGTCTTTCTAAATTTCCTAAATTTAAAGTTTCAACTTTAATAATTTATTTACTAGCTTTTATCATGTGATCAAAGATCTAATAACTTCATCGTCATAAATTTTATAATTTATTTATAGGTCTTAGCATAAAATTAGATTTCTGATAACTTAATCTTCATGATTTAAATAATTTGTTAATATCGTAATTAATTTAGTTATGAACAAAATAAGACTTCTAATGTGTCAAATCTTTAGTCTTATTCCAAATTCTTAGTACTATACTAATTCTGAAATTTTTTTCCCAGATCACTTATAGTGCTAATTCGAATAATTATTATTTATTTTTTTTCTAATTTAAATATTTATCCATTTAAATAATTGAATACTTAAATAAATAAATTTTTTTTGGACTATTTGATTTAAATGTTTATATACATGAAGATATGTGAGTTAATTCCTTAGTATTATTTCATAAAATTTTTATTTTTCAAATCAATCCATATTGATTTATTGGAATTATCCATGATTCCAATTCAAGTTATAATAATGAGAAATTCTACAATAATTTCCTCTTTGTTTAAAGCTACTAAAGTTTCATCAATTAAAATCTTTGAAATTTTCTAACTTATCTTTAGATTATTAAAAGTGTCATTATACATTGATCTTAGTATTTGAAATTCGTTATTCTAATATGTGTTTATTTGTGTATAATTCTTAGTTCTCAATCTTCATATTTTATAATTCCTAATTCTAACTAATGCATATTACTGCATATGAATTTCCTATACTATCTTAGGCTATAATTCAATCGACATTAATAATCCCCATTTTACTTTGATTATTAAGTGAGTATGTCTAAATTTCATAATCCAAAATTAAAGTAAATTTTCTTACCTATTAGCTCGGTCAACCCACCAGGTGATGAAAAAGAAACCACCACAGGATCTATTTCTTCTCTTCTATGTGCAGTACAACCCAACCGGAAATTCAGATTCTCACTTCCTTCACACTCTGCAGTGTGTTCATTCTGCAGCAGAACGACACCCGGACAACAGCAGCAGTGACCATCACAATTTCCACAACGACCACCCTGCTCTGTTCTTCACGCACCCCTAGCAGCAGCTGGACAGCTCCTCCTCGTTCGGCTGCGATATCCAATAGCAGCAGCAGCTGTACGGCCCCTTTCTGCCTTCTTCTCTACCGCCATTGCCATGCTCTGTTTCGATCTCCCAAACAGAATTCTGCTATCAGCTTGATGTTCTCAGTTCACCCAACACCGTCCCCTGCTCTGTTTTTTTCTGTCTAATTCACCGTTCCCAGCTGCTCCACCACCAGATGCACCAGTCCGGTTCATTCACCTCCAAAATAGGGCATTGGCAGCAGCTCCTCTTTTCCATCCGAAAACTGCACCAACAGCTCCAACTCAACAACCCACACCAGCTGCCAATCCAAAATGAAATTCCCATCCCTCTGCTTGCTCTGTTCTTCCATTCTTTCCTTCTTACACGGCTTCTCTCCTCTGTTCTACAACGAAGATAGCAGCAGCATGCAGCTAGGCTCTGTTTTCATCCACCCAGCAGCAGCTTGTCTTCCCATTCCCTACTCATTCGGCAGCTACAACGGTAGCAACCTGCAGCAGCGACACCACGCTGTTCGGTCTACATCCTATCGACCATCACCTGTAATTTCTTCACATGACAGTTGCAGCCACTCTTCAATCTTTCTTCCCCTGTTCACTTTATTCCTCATCCCCAGCACCATTTAACAGAGCAAACGTGCTCAGTTTCTACTTCACTTCACGGTTATACAATGAAGACAGCAGCAGCAGAATTTCTTCTTCATCTTGCATGATCGTCACACCAGAATCTACCAACTCAGAAAATCAGATTTCCTTCGGTCTTCTTCTTCTTTTTCAGTCAGTCATCTTTCTCGGCTTCTGCATCCAACCTCTGTTTTTCATCCCATTTCAATCGTCTCAGATAAGCCACTTCACCGCCCACTCTCATGCCCGAGACTTCCAGCTTGTTCCTATTCCGTCGGTCGGGATTTTCCAGTTTTTTTTTTTCAATTTATATGCTAATGATCTTATTACATTTTTGCCAAATACAATTATATATATATATATATGTATACTACTCATGTTAATGCATATATATACCTTATTATAACGTATATGTGTTATCATCATATTATTTTTCATTACTATGTCGGCAAACTTTTCTAATACCACCTTTCCTCATTTATGTGTTATATTATTTTATTTTTAAATTCTCATCTTCTTGTAGAATGATATTTTATTTTATTTTATTATTATTCTTATTATTTTCATGATTAATTTATTTCATAATTCTCTTATCGACGCAGTCGCAGGCATCGCAACATTTTTCATTTATTTTTCAATCCATAATTTTCAAGCATATGTTTAATAATTGTTATTTCTTATTTTATTTTTATTATCCAATTATTTGCTCGCGACGTGGCACGCTCGCAAGGTTCCGAGGTGTTACAATCTACCCCCTTAAATAAAATTTCGTCCTCAGAATTTCAGTCAAGTTAACTTTTGTTGTCAATCATTCTGCATTTCCAAAACTCATCACATTTCTGCTGCATCACTGTGATCTTACACTTCAAGCCCTTTCGTATTCGATCCAATCTTGTGTGATAGATTACGAGTACAACTAGAGTATTTCTTTACCCATACCAGATTCATCGCCTTGAAATACTATCAGATATAAATTTATTTCCCCTTCAAAATCATTCTCTGAAAATTCACAAAATCTGCTCAAGTTCTTTACATGGTTGAGCACAACCATAATGGCCATCACCTTCTAGCTTCAGACCTTGCGTCTTCAGTTGTCATCGATTATTTTGAAATAATATACGTCCTATTTCCAGTGGACAATTTTTGACATAGCCTTCTTCCTGAATTTCATGCTGAGAAGGATTATCAGTTCGCAATCGTTGACCCGATTCAACACTAGTATTGTGACATCGAACTCAGGCATCATAGTTAACATTCATGACATTTCCCTCCAAGAATTATCCAAGCTTAACCATAAGCCAGTGCATGTTCTCTCCTGGAATGACTTAAGCTGTTCAACCAGTTCCTTCATCGTGTAGTCTCGCAGTTTTCGCGGTGAATCGCTATAGCTCTTAAAATAAGTCTTTGGCATGGATGGCTCAACTAGGTACTTATCTAATTGTATCATTCAATCACTTCAGCATTAGGCAATTTTGTTCGCACAGATGTCCTATACTGAGAGATCAATGGTCAATATCTAGAATCAGCTACTGCAGTAATAGAGAGTAAATCATACTGATCAGGAATATTGTGTGAAACATCTATTTCCAGAGTGGTGGTTGAAACCTTAGAGGTTTAGGCATTAGAAAAAGATTATTCACCTGACAATAAAGAATTTAAGCCACCACATTTGACATAGATCTTAGGGAGAACGCTTGTAAAGTATTGATCATTAACTCTTGTTGGAGCAATGCATCGAGTCACAATACTAACATCAGCTAGACTTTTCTTCATCCACATACCATATATGGAAGATGTTCTTCTTTCTGGTATAAGATAAAAGATAGACTAGAACGTTTCAGAAGTTTGGCTTGTATTTATTCAAACATCTGCTCAACTCGGACAGAGGGAGAAGTTCTCCTAGTCTGAAGATTTACTTCGAATATATCAAATGGTTAATTTACAAAATTTCCTTCTGCTCTCCACATTTGATAAGATCTCAAACAAGACTACCTATGTCACAACAAACGGAAAATACACAATGGCTAGTGCTCTATCTTGTTGGTTGCACTTTCGTAATCACACCTGTGGTGTTACCATTCGCTACAGGGTTTCCACCACTTATACTCAACACTGAGAGTAACTTCTAATATCTCTCTCTTTAAGACCTCAACGATTTATACTACCATCACCTCTCTGGTCTGGCTTGTTTCTACTCTTTTCCCAGCACACTTAATTGCGGAGTTTTGATGGGATCTGGTGCATTAGTGCCATTATGATCGCACCCTGTATTTTCTTGTTCTTATTTATCGATAAGCAACTAACACAATCTAAGTTCCTTAGTCTGTATCCTTTTTTTTCACCGCTCATTTGTCTTGGCCTATTTTAACGAGATTGTTGCTCTGTTATCGATGTTGCTTCTCTTGTGGTCTTTAACGGTCTGCTCTAACGGTGCCCTCTTATGCTTGACTTTTCTGATTGTTCCTGTTCTAAGTCATTCTTACTCATCTTCCACTCATAATATGCCGCTAACATCATCCATTGAGGTCTAGTCACTCTCATCGCCTTTAGATGCCAATTCATTTTGATGGGCCACCTTTCTACATGGAAAAAGATCAATCATACCTTAAAACGTACCTAAGCTTCATTTTCTAGAATTCATTCATCGATTCCCACTATTTCTTTGTAATCACCCTAGGTATTATAAGGTGTCCACGCCAACATGAATTTTTGAAAATTCTAAATAAATATAAAAATGATTGAAAACTTGTTTTTAATGATCATTGTATCTTATTTAATCAAGATAAAATAAATTAGAACATTCGGATAGTTAGAAACGTGCAGAAAAGTGCGTTAAAAAACAAGACACCATACTGCCGACCGCGGTCCGTGGTGAGAAAAAAATTCGTGAAAAGTGCAAAAACACACTGTGGATCGCAGTCCTTATGGGAAGACCACGGTCATCAGTGGAAAAGTGCAGAAACGAGAAGCTAGGTCACATTGGTGACCGCGGTCCGTAAAGTGCCAACCGCGGTCCATAAAGGGATGACCGAGGTCCATAAAGTGAAGACCGAGGTCCATGAAGAAAAATTTGTCTGATGATTGAAGCCCGTCTGACGACGGCCGCGGTCCGTGTACAAGCTATATATATGTTTCAAGCTCAGATTTTCTCATTTTGCACTAAAACTGCTTGGGATTCAGAGGAGACGACGGGAGAGCAACTTGAAGGTGAGTTTTGAGTTTTTCTTTAAGATATTAATATCATCTAGAGTAGCTATTGATGATTAGTAAATCAAAATGATAAAGAGCCGTTTAAGAGTTTGTGTTGAGGATTTAATGGCTAAAAATCAAGCCAAATTTGATGAACTTTTGTTCTTTTCCTTGTATGTGTGTTTGGACACCAGAATGGATGATTTATCATGGTTATTTGGTTGTGGAAATGAAGGAATTGATTTCATTGAAAGGGAATCCCGTTTTTAGGCTTGAATCAAGGGGTTTCGGTGAATAAACGATGTAAACAACCATTCCCTAGTTGGTTTATGTGTTTAAATGATTGTTGGGTGTTCAATACACTAGATTTAAGTGGTAAACAGGATTAGTAATCACAAGTATGGTGAACACATGTGAAATCCCATTATTTAGTGAGAAATTGTGTGTAGACTGTGGTCCACAACGTACTGAGCGCAGTCAATGGACTTGGATGTCGTTTTGGAGTGTTTTGGGTACACTCTAAAGCACTGAGTAATAACAGACCCTTAGGGTTGGGTTAGATGTGCATTATAGGCCCAAAATAATGTATCATTACCATCTAATGATGCAGATTGACGGTATTGGGCTGTTGAGGGAGGGGTGACGATCTAGCAGCGTTTCGGCATGCACAGGTGGGGTTGATTATCTCTTCCTCACTCTTTAGTATTATGCAGACGTAGGATACGAAATATGATCTATGTTTAAATTCTTGTACTTAGTATCATGCTAGGGATGTATGCTTTGGGTGGATTGATTAATATGATATCATAATGTCTGGTTACTCGCTTTCTAGTACTAGGATATTATGATCAGCTTGGTGT
>JAJIYU010018081.1:0-11360 GCA_030144865.1 Tinospora cordifolia | reverse complement strand
AGTTCAAAATAGTGTAGAATGGTAAGTTTTTGGTGTTCTCCTTGTAGGAAACTTGCTAATTATTCAAATTTTCGTGCCCCCCAAGTATAGGAAAATAGCAAGTGTGTTTGGGAAATTTTTGGAATTTAGAAACCAAATTTTCGGATTTTTTTGGATTTATTCGAAATTTTTTCAGATTTAATCGATTTTATTTTCAAAGCATCGATTATGGACCGTCGGATCATTCTCGATCGCAGCGGTAGATCACAGATCATGCGATTTTGTATCTGGGCACTCGGATGAACCTCGAGTGCAGCAACGGTTCTCAATCAATCGATCTCGTCTCGTCGGATTGTCCTCGAGTACGACACAAATTCGCAATTACCATAACGCGGCTTTGATCTGGACGCTCGGATCGTCCTCGGGCGCAGTACGCAGATCTCGTTCGCAATTAACAAAACACGTCTTGGCCGTCAGATCGAGCGAACTAATCGTGGGCCGTTGGATTGGGAAGATTATCCTCGAGTGCAGCACACAGAAACTTGCCTAAGCCGTCGGATCAACCTCAAGTTTCATACGCGGATCTTAATTCGAAATCAACAAAATAGAACCCATGTTGTGAGTCGTTAGATTTTCCTCGATTGTTGTACGTTCTCGATCGGACCATCAGATTAGATGGATTGATTCTGGATCGTTGGATTATACAGATCCGATGCTCCTGAGCGCTGTTTTGGGTTTCGATTTCATTCGTTGGATTATGCAGATTGGTTTTGGACTATTAGATACAGTTTTTAATTACCAAATTTGATTTTTAAGGTTGCTATTATCCGAAAATTGCCAATTACATACTTCCTAATTGATGTAAACATGATTTTTTGCATATTGCCTTCTATTTTAATGACTTGCTAATATTTTCCCCTTTATAATTTTTTTTAATATTTCTATTTCTTTAATATTTTTAATGCCAATAATTAAATAATCTACAATTTTTTTATTTCCATATATTTTTATTTATTTCATATTTTTTTTTCAGATAATCATTTATGTAATTATAAATTGATACTTAGATGATGTTTTATTTATTTTAAAAAAATGCATGCATACTACATTTTTTTATTTAATTATGTAAAATTTTCTATATACATATTCCTATAATATGTAGTTTTAGCATTTTTTATGCTAACACACATTATTCATACATACATTAACCTATATATATGTGTGTATATATCTATATACTTTATTTTTTTTCTACTCTTTAAATTTCATAATTAATTCTACTAAATTAAAATTTTCATTTAATTATCAAATTAAGGTCTTATTTGCCTAATATATATTATTTTTCATTTACCAACCTACAATTTGAACTCAAAGATGCCTTAAAATCTTTGAATTTTTTTTCACTTAACTCATTTCATTTAATTTCATTAAACTTATTTATCTTTAATTATTTGACAAAATTTTGGGTTATTATAACCTACCCTCCTTAAAAGAATTTCGTCCTCGAAATTTTCATACATTTATTCGTGCGTCATTTCGTTAGGTATTTCTGGTAAATGGGTTGGTTTTGACTAATTTGATAAGCCTAAGGGTTTGAGTCTTTGTAACTATCTTGGTGACAGCCTCTGGTGTTTTCGAAGCTACATGGTTAAGGAATTTGGCTATCGTTTGCTAAATTTAGCAAGACTGTGTTTCATAAGTTGCATCTCCTGATCAAGACGATGTCTAACCGTTTGGTTCAGTGTATTCCTATATGTTCCCTAATAGGTCATTTCATACATAACAGATTCCCTGATTCTCAGCTGCTGATTTTTTGACGTTAGATCAGTTCTTAAGTAATGGTGGCTTCTCCAAATGATCGAATGGGTCACTTTGGTAGGGAATACTTATCCTTTACTATTGGGTGATCTGCTTACTCTATCAATTCTAAGGTATACATATCCTTTCGAGTCTTATGGTATTCTCGGCATCTAACTTGAAGTTAGTATGCCTGTCCTATTCAATTTCCTCTATTAAGCTTGTGAGTCATTTGTCTTGCCTTTTATTCATCCCTGATTTGATGCTACAGGTTCGATGGCAGGACTTGCTATAGAGACAAGCTTGTCTTTCATTTAGGGTCATACCTAGCCCTAAGTTCTCAATTTATCTAAGGGTAAAAGTTTCTTTGTCACTTCCTGCCATATGACAGGTTCTAGGGTTACTACTCACACTTTCTATTCTCATACTTTCCATTTTTGGATATTCAAAATGTAACGACAAGAGTTCTTAAGGGAAAATTTTCATTAATAGAGATAATTGGTACAAAACCTTATTTCAACTTAACATTCATAAATGCTAACATATAGCAATCTTAAAGTAAAGGTCTCCCTACTACTACGAATATTCAAAATTAGTTTATTTGTCCTAACATTGGGCTATGAGGGTTTCTACTGAGGGTCTTGATCTTCCTGAGCCAACATTTTAGCTTGGTTCTCACCATAACCCTTATTGTCTTGAGGCTGAGGAGCCCGAATAGGTGCAGTTGGACAATTTCTGGCAAAATTACACCTTTGTTTACACATATAGCACAACCTTTGTCTCTTAGCCTGCTTCTTTGGTTCTTTTTCAATTTGGTGTGTTTGTTTCTGTTTCTTGCCTTTCTTTCTCATCTTTTGATCATTTTGTGGTTTCTTGTTTTTATTCCTTACTGATCGTTTGAAGTGTATATCCTTTTTTATTGAATTAATCTCAACTATCGTTCCTTTGGGCATGGTTAGTCTTAAAGGAATGACTAGCTCATTGATTCCCATTCTTAGTTCATTCTGAACCTTAGGCTATGACTATAGAGTCCTCATCACTTGCTCGACTACCTGTCGAATGATTTCTACTATTATCTCTAGTGATAGGACGGAAGCTGCTGCCACATCTGCCCCTTGGTTATTTTGATCAGGTGTATTGGTGTTTTCTTGGATTCCTTCCATTATCTACAAGCCAAAGCCACTTTAGTATCTTATCATAGCAGTTTCAAATACGACACTCATTTAGGGTACTCACCCATCTTTTCTTATCCTCGGGATACTAAATGTTTTTCCAAACCTGTGAAATGGTCATCTTTTCTACATCATATGTTGTGTCCATTCCCTCAAGTATTCGTTTCGTTCGTACTATCATGACTCTAGATTTAAGTCTCTAGGTTCTCGATTTGTTTAGTGGCCTAAAGATTTTTCTTCTAGGTTCTTTTCATGCATGGGTACAGGATTTGGTCTCAAAGCAAATAAACAGTAAAGTATGCATATCACACAATCACACAATTACACTTGCACAGCAAGGTTCCAAGCTTCCACCTAAGCTTTCAGGTTCAAGCGTCCCATACCACTCTACCCCTTCCACTTAGGTTTCCACCCAGAATAGAGCCGCACCCAAACAATTTCGCAAATGTCTTAATAACTAAGGTTCCTCAGCCCACTACACTCCACAGTCCCATACCAGCGAGCATAGAGAAACCCGTTCTGCCAGAGTTACTGATCATTCACCACACATGGTCCATCATTCTCCAAGTCCAAGCTTCCTCCATACCCCCGAATTCCTATTCATCCCATACTATATAGAAACCGAAAGATACAGAAGATTCCCAGCCTTGTGTCCTGATCAAACAATTTTTTATTTTCACACAAGTTCTCGTCTCTAGCCTATACCCTAGAGATTTATGTTTTTGATCCATTGTGCCACCCTTGGCTACACCATGTTTCTACTTAGAGTCTTTTTCTAGACCTAGGGTTCAATCTGGTTGACTCACAACCTCTGTCTAGTCAAGATACCATATTTGGCATTTTTTTTACTTATATTCACTTTTTTGCCCTAATTTTTCACCTTCTAGTTTTTTTATAGAAAATAAGAGTGTTTTTCAACTCCAACTACTCGTATAAGCTTGTGGGACAACCTCGAGATCAAGCAGCAAGACCGAAGTCTACTTAGCAATTGCGCTTTCTAGGGCGGGATAACCCACCTCCCTTTCAATGTTTAGCTTTACTCGGGACAAGGCTTACCCACCATCAGCTCAACTTGTAATCTTTGTATCCAAACAAAACATTTCAAAATATATTTTTCCTTTTTGAAAGCAGTTTTCAAAAATAGAAGGTAGGGCACTAAAATTTTAATTCAATGTGAAGCCCTAATTCGGGTTTCTAATTCTCGTCAAACAACTAATGATTGACTTTCTAATTCTAGCCCAACATATCTAATAGCTAAGCTCTGATAATTACCTTTGGTATCAGAGTAACTTTCTAATTCTTACCCAGTATATCTACTAATTGAGCTCTGATACCACATTTGTAACACCCCAACCCCCGTATCTTTAAGCATTGGACAGGACCACCATTCTCTTGACAGTGGACTAAACCAAACAGCAGGTCAGGCCGGTGTTACATTTACAAGTGACACGCACTTGACTTTCTTTTTATTTCAATTATTTCATGCCTTGATTGTATTTAACAGTACATAACTTAAAATTAAGAATTTAATAAGGCAATAATGTAAAAAATAACTGAAATTTATAAACTCAATTAATTAAATAAAATTGAGTACATAATTTGATCTTGAAGAAAAACTTTTACAGTGGAAGATTCAAAACTTAGGCAACATGCCCTTACATAGAAATTAAAAACTTTTTAAATAAAAGAACCTAACTAATTTTCATGGTCTCCATGTAAATCAATTACCTGAAAAATAGAAGGAATGAGTGAGCACATAGCTTAATGGATCTTTCTAAACATCTAAATAATTATTTCAATTCAAACAAACCAAGCATATCAAACATCTAAATAATGTTGTATAGTATGTATGCATGCATGTATGTATGTATGTAATGTAATGTTGTCGAGATACAACAACATGGCCTGATCAGTGGGCCACAATCGATGATTGACATCCTAGCATGGCTTGTACTATGGTTATGTCAGTCTGGAATGGTAGTATGACCAAAAGATTCTTAAAATGAAATAAGGGAGTCGAGTTTAGATGTTGGACCCTTGAATCATTGCATATTAGGCTGCTTTGTTTTATATGTTGATGATTGTGTGTGCTATTCATTGTTGCATTTTTATTTGAATGCTTGTGATTTTGCCTGTTGCATTGCATGTAGAATGCTAGACTTAAGTAGATATATCTTTTGCTACTCACTGAGCTCATGTTGATATCAAGCTCGCTACTCTTAACATTTTTGGTTCATCCAGTTTGGATGAGGAAAAGGGTGTGCTGATCTTGTGATCTTTTCCATCCTATCCCTCATAGGTTGTTTTGTTATTTTGCTATTTTTTATATTTAAATTAGTATGTGAAAGTTTTGAAAAAAATATGGAAAGTTGAACCGGACTTTGTTAATGTAATTAATGTTAAAGATTTTTGTTGTTGTTACATTATTCAGTTTAACTTGTTATTATTGCACTCTGAATATTATAAATGTTTTGATGGTGAGACTTAATAGTAGTCGTAAGTTTGACTGAGTATTAGACTTGTCTGACTATTGTATCGGTCGGGCCACCCGTCTGAGGTTTCAGAAGGGGTCCTAATAGACAAAGAATTTGAATTGAAAAGACACAGCTAGTGATCATAAAAGCCACTGTGTGCTTAAGATAATATAAAACATAACATTAATAATATATTTATATATCTATATATATTATTATAGTATTCAATTATTTTATTGGCTAATAAAACCATAATTTAGATTATTGCAAAACGTTATATACATACATACATACATACATACATACATATATATATATATATATATATATGTATGTATGTATGTATGTATGTATATGTATATATAGAGTCACTTAATGAAGTGTTCTTTATATATTCAATAACTCGGCTCTCGAGCGTCGAGTTTAGAGCACATGATTAGTGCCCCTAGCCTCGTAACCCGCTCGAGTCACAACACTTGGCGACCGAGCGTCGGGGTTAGTGTATTCGATAAGTGCGTCTAGCTCACGACCCACTCGAGTGGCTAGTAACTCAAGACCTGTTCGAGCGATGACCATAGGTTGGGTTTGCTAATTTAACCCTAGCTTGGATACCGTTTTTATTGGCATGTATTTGAGATGTTTTCATAACTGTTGCATTGTTTATAACCGCTTTTGTACTAAGCCATTTTTTAGTAAAATGGTTGAATAAAAACAATAGAAAAAAAAACAAGCGTTCTGTTTTTGACAAAAAAAAGAAAAGAAATTTCTAGAGTTTCATGATAATGGAAGGAAGAAGAAAAGTGTGGAAATTTTGTGATTTGGGGGGTGTTTGATTTCTGTTGTTGATGATGACGATCGAAAAAAGAAGAGGAGGCAAAGAAGAAGGAAAGTTGTGGTGTGTTGCTGCACGAAGAAAAGGGATAGATCTATAGCAAATCTGTGCGTGAAGAAGGTAAATTTGGGCTGCTACTGCAAGACGAAGATGAAGAAGAACGAAGAGCAAGAAGAAATCATATCTGGAAAAGATTTCAGATATGAAATGTTGGGCTGCAGATTTAGTGCGTTTTGAAGAGAAAGCGAGTTGTAGATTCATGAATGAAGAACGAAGGTGCAGCAACATGAGTTGCAATTTGAGTGTGATGAACAGGGGAGAAAGAAGAATGAAGAAGAATAACAAAAGAAAAAATCTTTTTTTTTTTTTGACGGACGATCAAAGAAGCTGAAAAAAATCTGGGTTTGGTTGTTTGATTTGGGTCTTTTGGTTTGTGTATTTGATGTAACAGGGGAAGAACAAGGAACAGAAAAGATTGAAGATCTGATTTTTCGGTGAAATGTTGATTCATGAATCGTTGAAATAGAGAAACCAATAATTTGATTTTGGGTATGGTCGTTCGGGTAACCAAGGAAGAAGAAACCATACACCTAATTTTTGGGTTGATTTTCAAATCTAATTTGGGGATTTTTCTTTGGATTCGAATGTTTCTAGATTTCTGGTTATGTGGTTTGGCCATGATTTTTCTGGTTTTGATGATAATGATCAAATGAAATAGAATGAAGGAGATGATGAACTGAATCTGATAGTGTGATTTTGGTTTGTTGGCTGCTGGTTGCTAGTTGCTATTGTTTATGATTTTGCTGGTGGTGATTGAAGAATGAAGGAGAATTGAGCTTGCTAGACATTTCGTTGAGTTGCTAGAAAATAATTTGAGTGGGTTTGATGTTAGTTAAATGGGTTTGATTTGCTGGACATGAGAATAAATTGTTGAACGTGATTTGAATCTTGGGTGTATGATTTGATTTTAGAATTTCTTGGTTGAATTGGTGAAGAACGAAGAAAGGGAAAGATTCAAATTTTTGGATTTGGATTTTTCACAAAAAGTTTCGAAAATGAACATAAAAAAATTCAATTGTTCATTTGAGAAATTTCTGAGAGAGTTTTGGAGTAGTGAAAAGTGATTTTAGAATGGGGTTTTGGCTTATTGATGTGGGTCATTCTTGAACTAGAGATGGAACGAAGTATGTTGTGCAGCAGGTGCGAAAAAGAGATTTGTAGCTGATGCGATCTGCGCGAAGAGTAACGTGCAACAGAGGGGCTTCGTCGTGTGGTGTCGCTCGCGCGAAGAAGACAAAGAAAGGTATAAAAAAATATTTAATTAGCTTATTTTATTTCAATTATTTAATTTTGTGATTTTGAACTAAAATGAGTTTAAAATAAATTATTAAAATAAATTCAACTTATTCTCATGCTTAGAAAGCTCGAAAAGAAAAATTAATATTTTAGAAACTCAAATTAAAAGGATTCTTCAGATACAATCCTAATTAATAAGAATGATTTTTATTCAATAAATGAGAAATAATATTAGAAGTTTAAAACTTAATTATTCAAGAAAAATGTAGCTTAGGAATTCTATGTGAAAAATTAATAATGCAAAATTTTGTTCAAATTTTAGATATGAAAATCTTAATTTAGGTGAAATGAAAATTATTGAACATAATTGAATTATTTAGGAATCAAAATGAAGTTTTAATATTTTTAAATTATTAGTTCTAAACTAAATAATTTATTTAAAAGTGAATAAGTTGTAAAAGCTTTGAAATTAATTATTAAAGTTTTTAATTCAGATTAAGAAATTTGGAAGACGTAGAAATTATTTTAATTAGAATATATAAAATTTTAGAATTTTGGGAATAACCTTGATTAGTTGAAATTAATAATTATACTTTATAATTAATTTAGAAATTATTTAAGCTTAAGAGTATTTGTTTGAATAGTTCTAGCTTATTAGAATTTTATTATGAAACTGAATGAGATTTGTTGGTGTGCTTGGATGATAGTGTGATGATTTATTTCAATTTACGCATAATCATTTCATGACATGCTTGAATAGAAAACCTCACATTTAGATTTATTTATTTATGGCATGCATGAATAGGAAAAATATGCATTTAAATTCTATTATTTACTCATGCGTTTTACTATTCTAATTTGCATGCATAGTTTGTTTTATTGTCTATTGGATTGTGAAATGCTTCGTTTGATTAAATTTGTGTGTAAAACTAAAATAAGATGAAGGATTATTAAGAATCCACATACCAGTGCGATCGACGAGCCTGAAGCGGATTGAGGTGGTATGTCCTAAGGACCGCTGCTTGAGATCGCCGAGCTACAAGGCGGATCATAGGTATTCCCAACCATGAGCTGCCTGTGATAGCTAGAAGTCTTTGAAAGATGGTACAAGCTGCAATAAGTACACTCTCTTAGGCTGTGATCTCATGACTTGTGGCATGATTGATTTTAGATGGTACTAAAGAATTTCTATGATTAGACGAGATCACCGGAAATACTGAGAGACATCTCAACCCTCTTCTAGTTTTAGAATTTGACCAAAACCAAATGAATGTTTAAAACGCCTAATGTTTGAAAGTGTTTGTAATGTTTTGGATTTTGATTAGTATAATGCGTGAGATGTGTGAGAATGATCCGCTGGGCTTTCGAGCTCACTCCCATTTTATTTTTCAAGTACATGTGAATGTAGAATATTGTAACCTACGTCAAAAGACTCGTATTTCTAATTGAACACCTCATGGGGGAGGTTGTCCATGATAGGAGACTCTAGAGGTTGTATTTTATTTATTTAATTGTAATGGAATTACACGTATAATTCTCTTTTGAATTTAATTTCGTTGTTTTAAAGGTAATCACTTTGAATTTAAATTTTCGTTACATGATTTATGATTTATAATTTATGAATTAAATTTGTTTTATCTAACTGGGAAAATCTGGTGAGCATAAATAGAAATCATTTGGATCATTTATTATTGCTTAACATGTGTTTTTAGATATTTATTTAGAAAAATCTTACTGGATTTTGAATTTGAAAACAAAAAGATTTGGATGAAAAGAGTTTTTAAGTAGCATTTCGATTCTCAATGGGTGACAACTCATAAGGTAATGGAAGGTCCAATTGAGAATCGGAGTGTTATAAATATAGTATTAGAGCCCAGCATTATGATACACTGGGCTAGACTTGAGTTCACCAGATTTGATTTTTACTGAATTGGATATTTTCACCGGATATTATTTTCACTAAAAAAAATGAATTTCTAGTTTGATTTGATTTCTTCGACAAAGGATTTAAAGAAGTAGATAGGATTCGATTTTTCATGGAAAATGGGTTTCGAGTTTCATCTTGAAAGGCCCTCGATGATGCCAACATATTTAAGTATCGTTATTGATGTGACTTGAGTAGAGGTAGTGATTCCTGATAGTTGACCTTCTTTCAAGATAAAAGTCCCTAAAGGGCTAATCTGGTTAGATCTTCTTCTGCGAAAGTATGTATCGGAGGGTTAACCTTTATGTTGACTAAAGGTCTTAGAAGGTTTCATTATTATTCAGAAAGGTCCAAGATGATAGTATTTGAAATGGATGGTATCACGAGAAGTAATTGCATAAAAAATGGTTAGGTGTCAAGTAAATGGCTAGAAGTCTAGGAAAAGACGAGGGTGATGCCCACGTGCTTGAGTTTATAGTCGCAGGTGTGACTCGAGTACTGGTAGGTGTCCTTGAGAGCCTGATGTCTATACAGGGTAGACATTCTTGATGGTTTGACTTCTACTTTGGAAAGACGTCCTTGAGGGTTGATGCCTACGTAGGAAAGGTCTAGAACTTGAAACGAGGGTGTCACATAGAAGTTTTATAAAGTCAAACTTGGCAATCGTACTGAAGGATATACTAGCCAAGTAAAGTAATGAGACCCTAAATCTAGGTAGAGACCAAGTGTTTTCTAGAAAGTACAGTGGATCATAAATAAATTAAACGCTTTTAGGATATAGGTTAGAGACTAATAGCGTGTTTGAACACGCACTTGTTTGGTTAGGACCCAAGTCTGGGAAGAGCCTGTATCTCTAGTCTCTATGTAAGATGGGGTGCATAGGGATTTGGGGGTACGGAGGAATCTTGGATTTGGAGAATGACGGACCATGTTTGGTGAGTGATCGATTTCTTTGGCTAAACTTGTATGCACCATATTGTATTGGGATGGGGCGGTACCGTATGGTGGGTCTTGCATCAGCCTTTTAACACGTCTATGGGTGCACTATCGCATTATTTTTAACCAAGGGCCAATTAAAAATGGTGGGACATCTGCAGTCATGGATATTGAGACACTTGCACCATTGTTTAGATGTAATTTAATTCTGTGTGAAAGTCTGTGTGGAAGGGCAAGTGTGGGATGGGGCACATAGACCTGGAAGCACAGATGACAGCTTTGGGATTGTATTATGCTAGCGTGCATCGTTTGCTTGTTTGTTGTGTGATTATTTCTAATGTATGTAGTTTGATTATTTAAGTATTATAACCCAAACTCCTGTACCCAAAAACAGACGAAATGTTGTCAACTTAGAAGCATAAACCCCTAGACAACTAAAACAAATCGAGAACTTAGAGACTATGCACCTAGAGTCACATTGGCACGATAATCGCAAAAGGGTATAGGTTGGTAGGAAGGTATAATACTTGGGTAGAATATCATTGTTCTTATAGTAAATCATGCCAGAGTTTGTGAACTCGTAATTCTTTTCAGCGGTTGTGATGACCCATGTTTTGGAGTGCAAAATTTGCGAATACGATATATACATTTTTCTGAAATTTTTAATAGAAATACGATAATTTATAGCAATTTTTCTCAAATTTATATTATTTATTGGAGAAAATGAGAAAAATGAGAAAATATGTAAAATTAGAAGAAAAATAAAATTTCTTGAGAGAAATAATTTTTGGGATTAATTATTGAATTTTTAGAATTTTTATGAAATTATTTGGGCAATTAATGGAATTTTTTGGGAAGAAAATGTAATTTTTGGGGAATTACTTAATTTTTGAGAAAATAATTACACAAATGATGAAAATTAGTGCATAATTAAAATTTTGACAAGAAAT
>JAJIYU010018080.1:0-11365 GCA_030144865.1 Tinospora cordifolia | reverse complement strand
CACATTCTTTTCTATATTAATACCATACTAAAAATACTATTTTCTTATTCAAATAGAGAAGCATATATTTATCCAACAATTCTATATGTCTAATATTAATCAATGTATATTTCTTTATCCTTCTATGCTAACTAATTAATTGCATACCAATGACAAATTTATATATATGTATTTATATATAAATATATACGTATATGTGTTTTAAACTCAAATTTAGGTTATTACGTCACGAAAATTTCAGGTATTACATTGTCATAGCTTTCATGCAAATTGACGTCTTTGTTGAGATTTCTTGCTACTCAATTATCCTTTCAATCCAATGAAGAAAAAGGCTCAAAATTCATGGTCAATCAAAAAATCTTTGGGCTAACGTGGTAGTTATGTCTACTTGCACTAACCTACAAACATGACCTGGCCATCGTAGCTACTGCGTTAACAACCTTTAGCACTATGGTAATATGTTTTGTTACCACATTTTGCACATTTTTATTTTCCACTACCCAAGGCAAATGTATATTTATTATTTTTTATTATTAATTTCATTTATTTGTTACTTTTTTCCTTAAAAATTTCCATCATTATGTCATACCACGACGAATCTAAAACATCAGTGTAAAAAAACAAAGGTGGATCATGACAATCTCTTCTCCTTAAACACAATTTCACCCTCAAAATTATAAATCTTTATAGAGAGTTCACAAAATCGAGATGAGTTTGTTAAAGTCTTTTCATTCCCACGCCTACTCTACATTACCATGGAATTTCCACATAAACTTTAACATAGGAATGTCTTTATTTCATAGCTTACTGATATTTCTTCAATCATGCTATCAAGTTTTAGCTCGATCTATCTCCAATCTAAAATATGTGACAAATTTAGATAATGCATCCTCAGCATAGATACATGGAAGACATTATGCATACCTAGAAGATGAGGGGGGAAGTACCAATTGACAAGCTATTGGACCAATTCTTTTCAAAATTTTGAATGGCTCGGTGTAACATGGGGTGAGTTTACTTCTGATATCAAATCTCATATGTCACTTTCGAGGTGAAATGCTCAACAACACATGGTGTTTGATGTCAAACTCAAGAACCTTTATTATATTATCGAAATAACTCTTTTATCAGTCTTGAGCAATCTTCAAATTCTATTGGATCCTCTTAATTGCCTTGGTTTGTTCTCAAACTAATTTAGGTCCAAACAACGTTTGATTTCCAACTTCCATCCAACATTCTAGAGATCTACACGATCTTCCATATAATGCCTCAATTGGAGCCATGTCAATGCTAGACTAAAAACTGTTACTGTATGCAAACTCACAGAACAGAATGTGGCATTCCCTATTAGCACCAAACTCAAGCACACACAAGTGCAATGTATCCTCTAATACCTAAATTAATTGCTTTGAATGCCTACCAAATTGTGGATGAAATGTTGACATGATGTTTATTTGTAACCCTAATTTTGCTTATAGACTCTGCCAAAATCAAGATGTAAAGCTTGGATCTTGGTCTGAAAATATGGAAATATGAATGCCATGTAATTGAAAAATCTCTCATACATACAATCTACCCAATTCATCAACAAAATCTTGCTTATTCATCAATAAGAAATGAACAAACAATCTACCCAATTTGGTAAGTTGGTCTATAATTATCTAAATAGCATTATGCCTCTTCGTAGTCATTGGTAATCCCATAACTAAATCCATAACCACATGTTCCCATTTCTACTCGAGAATGGCTAAAGGTTGTAATGTACCATTAGGTCTTTGATGCTCAATCTTAACAGGTTAGTATATCTGTCTTCACCATCAATACTACTTTTGAAGTGCAATGCACCATCAATACTACTGCTATCTAGAAGCATCCTCTATCCAAGTTCTAAACATTGCGTAATCCACATCTCATGGCTATTTCTCAATAATATCATCTATTAGAACTGCCTAGGCTGTCAACTGTGCACATGCCTTTGTCTTAGTAGACTTCTAAAAAGTATTGATCATAGTAACATAATCTATTAAGTTCTACTCCTAAGACGTCTTTCGAGTTAAACATGTTGCCTCGATTTGCATCTTGCTCAATGCATTGACCACTACATTTGCCTTACCAAAAAGATATTCAATTCTAAAATTATAATCCTTTAGCAATTCTAACCACCTACACTATCCCATATTTAAATCCTTCTCAAAAAATAATTACTTTAGACTTTTATGATCTAAATACAACATAAATTTCTCATCATATAGGTAACGCCTCCAAATCTTTCATGCAAATCTGATTGTTGCCAATTCTAAGTCATGTGAAGGGTAATTTCTTTCATGAATTCCCATTTGTAGTGAGGTGTATGCCATCACCCTGTTATTTTGCCTTAATGCACACCCTTAATTGAAGCACAAAACATCTACATAAATAACTAACTTTTGCCTTGGTTTTGGCAACATTAACATTGGTGCAATTATCAACCTCTATTTTAGCTTAAAAAAGGCTTTCTCACGCACATCTTCTCAAATAAATGGGACATCTTTCTAGGTAAGCCTCGTAAGCAATGGATATTCTAGTGAATTTTTTAACAAATCACTGATAATAGCCTACTAAACCAAGAAAACTTTGGATTATTGTCATTGTAGTAGGTCTCAACAAATTCACAATAGGCTCTTTCTTTGATGGATCAATTAAGATACCATATCTCTAACCACATGACCCAAAAAATTCATTCTAGACATCTTGAACTCACATTTATTAACCTTAGTTTATAGTCAATGCTCTCTTAGGGTTTGAAATGCTGTCCTTAGATGCTCAGTGTGGTCTTTTTGAGACCTCAAGTAAATTATTATATTAGCAACAAATAATCACAAACTTATCAAAGTATGACTTGCACACCTTTGCAGCAAGTCCATGAACATTGCTGGGGCATTTATTATACTAAAAGACATAATAGAAACTCACAATAACCATAGTAAGTCTTGAATGTTGTTGACGTTGTCCTCCCTGACCCTCAACTAATATTAAGTAGGACGAAGATCAATCTAAAGAATACCTTGGCA
The DNA here is from genome assembly GCA_030144865.1 of Tinospora cordifolia. Taxonomy (NCBI): domain Eukaryota; kingdom Viridiplantae; phylum Streptophyta; class Magnoliopsida; order Ranunculales; family Menispermaceae; genus Tinospora; species Tinospora cordifolia. Next base: position 8,315 of record JAJIYU010018080.1, on the reverse strand, counting down.
CCCCTGAAATTTTCAAATAGATCATTAATGCGAGGGAGAGGATAATTATTCTATACTATAGCTCTGTTCAGCTAACAATAGTCAACACGTAATTGTAGATTCTCATCTTTCTTCTTAACAAAGAAAATAGGTGTTCCACATTGAAACACATGTGGTGTAATAAGGGCTTCAACAAATCTTTCAATTGGACCATTAATTCTTGCAATTCTTTCACGCCATTCGATACATGGTAGTCAAAATTGGGTTGGTGTCAAGAACTAATTTGTTTATATAATCAATCTCCCATTTAGGGGGTAAACCAGGTAGGCCATCAAAAAATACATTAGAAAAAGTCTCATACAATCGAGATGTCATGCAATTTAACTTTGCTAGATTTTTCTTCAATAGATGTTATGTGATGACCATTAGTTTGGTATAATCAATTTCATGCGTCTGACTATCCTTTTGGAATTAACAAAAAAAATTTGAAACCAATTTTACAAAAAATTAGGAAAAAGTAAATAAATAAATAAATGATAGTAACAATAATAAAATAAATTGGTGAGTGAATAAATAAATATATATAATGGTAATCGAAAAAAAAGAAAATAAAGGAAGAAGAATGAGGAAAATCAAAAAAAGGTGGGGAAAAGAGAAGAAGAAGAGAGAGAAAGAAAAAGAAAAAAAGAGGGGGGCATAAGCCCAAGCCCATGGGCTAGGCCCGTGTGGGTCGAATGGCACATGAGCCAAGGCCTGTGTGGGCCAAACAGTGATGCGTGGTTTGGCCCATGTGCCTAGGAGGCCCATGCTCCCTCCTTTCCTCTCTCTCTCTCTCTTTTCCCATGGTTTGTCTTTAAATATGTGGATGCACATGGTTTTATAAACCATCTTCTCCTTTTTCTAACTTTCTTGATACCCAATAAAAACCATAGAGAAAACTATTATTGGAGAGCTTGCATATCCCTATTCAAGTTACAAACTTCCCTTGGTCCAATCTCATGGCCATAACAGAGAAAAAATGACCACCATGGTGGGGTATTTCACTTAGTTGAAATATGGAACAATGGGGAAAGTGTGTGATCCGAGTTTTTGAGGAGTGTTTCTATGGCCATTTGGTGATTGTTTCTTGAGGTAAAACCTTCCTTTCCCATCTTTGATATGTTGATTTCGAGTTTGAAGTGTTAGAAAACTAAGCTTGCATTATGATTTACAAGGTGCCAAAGTCGGTTAGTTGCAAACTATTATAGCAACAAAGGATCTTGGAGGCAACTTCAAAGACAGTTTTGAAGGGCTTAGAGGAGTCCTTTTGAGCTCAAATTTGGATTGCATGATCTTGATACTTAAGGATACAAGAAACTATAGATCTCATCCCATAACCTTCTCTGGTCATAACTTACCATGCCTGAAAAATAATCCCTGTTACTTTGGTATTTTGACACGAAGAAAAATTCTATGTTTGTAGAGAATGTTTACTGTGTGTTTGATGAAATGTATGAATAGGAGTTTGATCGATTGTCCTCATTGATTTGCATGGGTTTTTTAGGGGAATGTTATTATGATTAAGTACATGCAATAGGTGTAGGAAATAACCTTTAAATTAGATATTTAATGAAAAAAATAGATGTTGAAAATAATGAAATTACATGAACTTAAAACCACTTGTTGCATGGCTAAACTTTGGGGAACTGTTTGATTGACCAAACCTTGCTATTTTGACCTCAAATTTGGTGGAAACCTTTCTGGATATCCTAGAATTGAGTTTAGCAAGTTTCATTTAAAACAGATACGGGTGAGTGGATCAGTTGATACAAAATGTGACTGTTTATCACATGAAATTTGAGATTTCAAGAGGGCTGGTAATCCACTTAAAAACACAACTAAATGAAATCCAAAAATCACAAAATAAAATTATGGTAAATATTTAGACTTGAAAAGTTTTACATGAATCCAATGCATGATTTAATCATAGAAAAATCATGAAACCTATCACGTAATAGGGACAATGTAGTTGAAAATTTGTCTAAGTATAAAATAAGGAGATTTTGAGCAAATTGACCTCAGATTGACCTAATTTGACCTATATTGATCGAATTTGACCAAAATTGATGATGTTGACCATTTTTGACTAAGTTTGACTAATTGACCATGTTTTACTAGATTTGACAAAGTCAAATCTAAGTTGACCAAGGCTGATTAGGGATAGTAGAACTAAAAATGAACCACGTTTCACAAGGAAACTAAAATTGGGTTTAAATAACAGAAATCCAAGTGTATATTGTGAAATTGAGCCGAGTGCCAGCAAGACACTGGTATGCGGGACTTGAGGTGAGTAGTTTAACTCCGATGTTGGTTTAAATTGTATCCCATATGTAAACTATGAATAAAATGTCAAGGGTTGAATGGTTTCATTTGATATTAGCTAAATCAAAAGGTTTTGAGGCATATATAGATGCACATTAATAATAAAACCATAGGCTTGAGGTTTGAGCGAGGGGTTAGGGTACATAACGTGATTTGAGATAAGCTTGAGGTTTGAGCGAGGGGTTACGGTACATGAGGTGATTTGAGATAAGCTTGAGGTTCGAGCATGAGGTTAGGGCATATGATTAGTGTGCCTGGCTTCTGACCTACTCGAGTGACAACACTTGAGGACTAAGCGTCGGGTTGGGGTATTCGGGGAATACACATAGCTCATGATCCCCTTAAGTGGCTAGTATGCTTGACTCATAACCTGCTTGAGAGATGACCATAAGGTTGGATTTGAGGATATGAAACCCTAGTCCATATATCATTTTCGACTAGCAGTATTGAAAACTGTTCTTTTTTTAAGTGTCGCATTGTTTACAACTGCTTTCTCTACATGCCATATTCTCAAGCTGCTTCATTGTTACTATTCATGCATACATGCATTTGTTTTGTGGATGTTGGTTATAAGTCACATTTTAGGCTTACTACTCACTGGGCCATTTTTGTAATTTAGGCATACTACTTTACTACTAGCATTTTATGTCCATCAGCAGCTGATATAGAGAAGATTGTTGTGATCCCTAGTTCTCTTGGACGTCCCCTCCATTTTTTAAATTTTGTTATAGGTTGGTCACTTGTATATATGTAACTAATGGTCAAACTATACTTTTGAATCTAAACAATATGTAATGTCTAACAACAACCTTTTAATATGTTTGAAGAGTGTGGTACCTATTCATAAACTAAATTTTATATTTTGTTTGCTCTCAAACTTCACAGAATAAATGCTTGAATTACTTTGATGTTACTTGTTGTTGTAATTAGAAAGGCTTAATAGTAATTAGGCAAACTTGACTTGATGAGTAGGTTTGTCAAGTTACTCTACTGGTTGGGTTGCCCTTTAGCCCAGGGAAGGGGTTCTAACCTGTTATACTAGTCAAAGCACCTAATTCATCATCTACTAGCCTACTTGAGTATTAGGTCTAATTGATTCTTAACTCTTGAACTCAAAAGTTAGGTGATCAAAAACTTGAAAAAGACTAGTTTCTCAGCGAAACAGTCCAAGTATGCATGATAAGCCACAATACATAAATAGGCTTTTTATTAACATAATTTGTAACTTTAGGGGCTTTTGGGTCGAGTTTGATAATTGCCTTTACTTGCTCCCAGACCATCGGTTGTTGAGAATTGATTAGAACAAGAATTATTACTTGAAGACCCTCATGTCTCCAATGCCATGGCTGACCACATGACCAACATATACCAAACTATATTTGTAGTCACATTACTCTATTTGTACTTCAGTGTAAGTGGTATCCCCTTGAGAATCACATCCTCTACCCTGACATTTGCCTCTACCTCTACTACCATGTGGTGTTTGTGTTTGAACTTGTGGAGGGGTAACAATCATTGACATGGTACCAAATGATTGACACTAAGCTACATATCCACCTTGACTATACCTCATCTTCTTACCCCTTTGCTGGTAATAACCATACTGTGTTGAGAATTATTAGTCAAATTTGTCCTCCGATCACATTAGGTAGAGTAATCTATACATCAAGTTTATCTCTCTTCTTTATAGCCTCAAACTCTTGAGCATTCCTATATACTTCTCGAAATCCCTATCTTTTTTGTTATTGAAAATTCTTGACAAATTGTGGGTCCTAATCCTCTAAAAAAGAAACTAGTTCCCTTCTTCTCTTTTGCTACCAAATTTGGGGCATAACCATTCATTTGTATAAACTTTACAACCTTTTCTTTTATTGATATATCATTGTGTCAAAAACTAAGGAATTTTAGTTTGTTCAACTCTCATTCCACTTCCGATATATAAGCTCCCACAAACTACCTGCAAAATCAAGACCAAGATGTAAGATGACCTTCAACTTCTTTAGTTGATTACCACCAATGGTATGTGTCACCTTTGAGCTTATAAGCTACAGATTGGAATTGTTGCTCTTCTTTGAGTTGTAGAGTCTTTGCATTCTTTTCCATATTAAATAGCCAATCTTTAGTTGCTTAAAGACTTACACCTCCCGTGAACTCATTAGGCTTCAGTTCCATAAAATCTTCCATTATTTCCTGTAAAGAGCCTTTGGAGCATTGGGAGGGACTACTACCAGTGGCTCTGTTCTAGCCAACTCTATAGGTAGAGTAACAATTGACCGTTCAACTCTTGCTAACTCTACTAGGACAAAAGGAGGATTGTTAGCCAGAGTTGGCACTGGTGTCGCTTGTCGTCTCATATCAACATCAAGATGATTTGTGTGTTCTTCAAATGCAACACTTTGAGCTTGTAGTTTGACACTTAAAACCTTTTACATCTACTCTAATGTCAATAGACAGAAGTAAACACGTATAACAACTAAATGTGATATCTCATAATAATGAAGTACCAAGTCCAACCAACATCAAAATAATCCTCTAATATTCCATCAAAACTAAATATTGTTTGGGCTCCATGGCGTTTTATTATTCAATATGCAAAATCAAAGTAATTAAAAATCTATTGGGCCAACATGCCCAACATAACTGAAATAGTTACTAGACTAAACTCTGGCTCTGATGACGTCCTTAGCCGATCCATGTCATTGTTGACCTGAAATGTTAGAAGTGGGGTGAGCTCAAAAAGCCTAGTGGATCGATCTAAATATTCAAACCATTATTTCAACCAAAGAAATACACACACTTTCAAATATTAGGTGTTTTACATGATAGATTATTTTTAGTTGTCATTAAGACCAAAAAGATTCCTCTTCAGTGTCCCCCAGTAGATTATTTTAAGTTGTCACCAAGTCAATCAATCAAACCATTTGATTTAATCAACATCGTTCAATGAATCATTATCATGAACCATCAAACAAACATGCAAGATACATTAAAATTAAAATAATAGTCTAAAACTCGAAAGTCATCTCCACTATTCAGATGTTCAATTGCCTTGAGATCTGCACTACTGTTGGATCTATCTAAGATGCTCACCTTATTCAGATCAACAATTATTTTTAGTGAACTTATTTTTTCTCCATCATGAAATATTCTTTTTCATGTTTATTATTCTTTTTCACTTTTATATTTTCATAATGCACTATTTTTATTCTCTGTGCATTTATTGTTTTTATTTTCAGTGTACTATACATTGTTGCCCTAATTTGTTTGTGGACTTAGCCAAAAATATTAATTTTTATTTATGAACCATATCATGATGAATTATTTGGCTATAACATTGTTAGATTTAATAATGAGATTTTAATTTAATGATATCATGCATATATTGCATGATTAACAACTTTATTTTTATTAATGACACAAAAATCCTTATTTATATGTTTTTATAATTTTCATAGAAATTATTTTTTTTCTTAACGTTTTACTTTATTTTTCAACAAACTTTAATTTTTGGTTTTTCATTATTAAATATTTTATTTTCTAACCTTTTTTTTTATAAAATTTATTATTTTCATCAATTTCACTTTTTAACAATTAACTTAGTTTATTTTTCAACATATGCTCATAACTCATAAGTAATCATTATTCTCACCTATTTAGATGCTTTTAAATTCATTTAGTTGCTTATTTTTAGTTTTTTTAATTTAACTATTTATCTAATTTTTCTTTCAATTTAATTTATTTCATCCAAGTTATCGTATATTACACCTTTTACACATATATTAGTATATATATATATTATAAATTACAAAAATTAATTTTTTCGCACTCATTTTTTTATTTTATTTTCCAGAAACATATTTTTTTTTTGAAATTTTCTCTATTAATAATTCTAAAATATAGTTTTCACTTGTTTTCACCCTATTTTATCAATTAAGTTATTTTTACTCTAAAAAATATATTTTACTTAAATAATTTAGTAAAAATTATTTTTTTTAGCTATTTTCCATATATTATACTCTCCAAATTAATTTGGGCAATTTTATTTGTTTATTGTTCCTATTTATTTTTATAAAACACTATATCCTACACTCTTTTCATTAAAACAATATATGTATGAAATTCTATTATTTTATTTGATTGTTTTAATAATAATTTTCAGCAAGTGATTTTCTTTTTGAGATTTCATGTATCTTATGCCTTGAGCATAGGTTTCTTTTCCTATTAAATTTCTTATATTATTATTCACTAATTCATTGGTGTTGTACAATATAGTCCTTTTCAATATTAATGATTATTGTTTTAATTATACTCATGTGCACTATATATATAACATAATTTTTTACTAATGAATGTTTATATGATCGGTGTTAGTTGCATTGCATACTAACATTATTATATATTTTTTATATATATTTTGCATTGGTTAGATAGGAAATAACATATATTTATTTATAATTGGTGCATAGGTATTTCTAAGAGCATTGCATGTCTTTATGCATTTGAGAATTTTAATATGGTTTTTATCATTTATAATTGTGATGTAATGCCCGAGGAAAAGATCCTCAGTTGCTTGTGTATGTTTAAATTAAGAAGAGACAGACACACAAAAGAATTAAGATGCAAAGACAAAAGAATGCAACATAAGCCTTGGCCCAATACAAAACAAGGCCCAAGCAACAAGCCCAAGACGTCCAGCCAAAGCTGTGTGCACGAAGCAAAGCATTGAGTGGCAGACTCGTAATTTCGGCTAATAATAAGGAGCTCGATTGGAATGAAATTTGGAACATGAATTTGTGGCAGAAAAGGGAATGATAAGAGTGGTAATATCATAAATAAATCAATGGCAAAATTGGAAACATGGAGCAACAAGTGCAAAACAGAAAATGAAATTTGTGATTTTTAACCAACATGGGACCACTGTCTTGCTATGGTGGACCACAGTCATACGTGAAGTTGGACAACATGCATATGTGATTTTCAAAATTTTTGAGTTGAGTATGTGACCGTGGTCTTGTGATTAGGGTGTTAATTTAAATATCCGAGTTAGTATTTAATTAGGGTTTTACGAGTCTTTAGGCGAGCAACTATAAAAAATAGAACAAGGAAAAGAACTGGAGAACAAGATCAAATTTCTAGTTTGGTTTTCTATTTGTTCAACTCTTTGATTTGTGATTTTTCTACTATGTCTGGCTATGTTTCTTAATTTCTATGATGTAATATAGATTGTAGGATCCTTTTATTTTTGTTTTGATTAATCTATTTTTGAGATATTGTTTTACACTTTATGTTCTTAATGCTCTTTATTGATTGACCACCTATAAACTGATATCAGATTGTTGAACTAACTCAGGAAAGAGGTTTAACAATTGGAAAATCAGAGTATAGACCTGTATGAATCAATTGACCGTGAGGTTGTTAATTATATAGGAGGTTGCACGTGATTACTATATTTAATGCATTAGTTTATTGATTGCATACTTCCGGAAGGGGTATTAGCCATTTTGACTAATAAGATCAAGGTGCCTCGAAAGAGGGTTTTGATTGCTAGTGCTATAATCTATAAGAACATAATTTACATTAATTGAAATAAAGATTAAAGGTGAATAAATGATATTTTACTATTCTAAAATCTTAATTAATAAAGCTTTCAAATTAACATTTGTTTATTTTCCTCTTAATTTTTGTTTAAAGTGTTGAAGTCTCATTTTCAAGCCTTAATGAAGTTAAGATTGAAAGTAAATTGAGATTTAAGATTTTAACCACAAACCGTTCCCAAAGGACAATATTTGATATTTCATCGTATATTACTATTGCGATCTTTGTTAGTTGCATAGCAGATTAATTATATTATACGTATTTTATGCATTAATATAATAGAAAATATAGTGTATTTGTTTATATTTAGTATAATATGCATTTAGAGCATCGTTGCATCATTTTAGCATGTTTTAATGTTATTTTATATGAATATAATG
>JAJIYU010018079.1:0-11365 GCA_030144865.1 Tinospora cordifolia | reverse complement strand
TGATTTTATTAAATGTGAAATTGCACTATTGAATTTATTCTAAGGCATGTGGTATTGAAAAATAGAAAGTCAAGTGTGTGTCGCTTGTAAAGTAACATCGGCCCGACCCACCAATTGTTTAAGTCCACCGTCAAAATAATGGTGGTTGTCCAACACCCAAAGAATGTGGGTGTTGGGGTGTTACATAGTCCTAGGAAGCATACATTTTAATTGTTTTTGTTAAAAAAAACCAAATGCAAATTAGTTGCCACGGTAGGCTATTGCGGTAACCAGAATATATAACTATAATGCATATGGTTACTGCGATAACCAGAACTGTATTTCTAGATAAAAGCTATTACCGCAATAATGGCGCAATTATTCAAAAAATTATAAATAACACATTTGCATTACCACGATAGTGCTAAGAATACCTTGAATTTAAAGAGTAACTTGTCCATTCTTTGCTCATTTCAACCATGAAATTCTTAGAAAAAGCTCTCAATCCCTCTAGTTTTCTTGAAGATTTTTACATTTCATCTTCATTCTTTAGCATTTCATGAATATATTTGTTTTAAGAAATAAGAATGTAGTATATAGTGTTTTATGAAAATGAATAGATAAAATAAATAAATCCAATTATCAAAATTAAATTGAAGGGTAAAATGTACTAAAAATAGCTAAAAATAATTTTTTAAGAATTATTTAAGTGCAAATAAAATTTTTAGAGCAAAAATAGCTTAATTGGTAAAATAAGGTGAAAACAAGTAAAACATATATATTTAAAATTATTAATAAAAAATTTCAAAAAATTAGGTTGCTGGAAAATAAGCTAAAAATGAGTGAGAAAAAAAAATAAATTTCGTAATTTATAATATATATATTAAGAATTATAAAACGAAATAAAGAGAAAATAGTAGAAATATGATATATTAGATAATTATGATAAAAATAATTATTTGAGGAGATTTTCAGAAAATTTCAGTGGCTGGTTTTGAAGTTAAAAATCATAGGTCATAATAAGAAATAAATAATTATAGTTTGATTAAGGTAAACAATTAATACATGCATAAGAGTGTGCAATTAATGATAAATTAGGTTAAATAAATCAAATAGAAAGAAAAATTAAAAAATGGTCAAATTAAAAGAAAAAAAAATCAGCAACTCTATTAATAGAAAATCATCTAAATAGCTGAAAATAATAAATACTTATAATTTATGAGTATACAGTTGAAAAATAAACTAAGTTAATTGTAAAAATAATGAGATTGATGAAGATAACAAAAGTTATAAAAAAAAATCAGAAAATAAAATATTCACTAAGGAAAATTCAGAAATTAAAGCTTGTTGAAAAATAAAGTAGAATATTATAAAATAAAATAATTTCTATAAAAGATATAAAGATACACAATATAAGGAATTTATTTATTACTAATAGAAACAAATTTGATAATCTTGCAATATACGTATGATATCATTAAATGAAAATCCCAAGATTCGATCTAACAGTGAGATGGCCAAATAATTTATCATGATATAGTTCATGAATAGAAAAATAATATTTTTAGCTAAGTCTACAAATAAATTAAAGCAACCACATTTAGTACACGAAAAAAAATAGTGAATGTATTGAAAATAATGGCAGTGCATTATGAAAATAAAAAAAATATATATTTCATGATAGAAAAATAAGTTTACTAAAAATACTTGTTAATTTGGATTAAGTCAAGATCTCGAATAGATCGAAGAGCAATGCAGATCTCGAGGTAATTAGACATTTGGACAGGTAGAGATGACTTTTGAGTTTTAGACTATTATTTTAATTTTAATATATCATACATGTTTGTTTGATGGTTCATGATAATGATTCATTAAATGATGTTAATTGAATCAAATGGTTTGATTGATTGACTTGATTGAGAGCAAGTAGAACATTATGAATTATACATGCATGTTGATACTCATCAATGGAATTGAATGACTGAAATACTATACAATTCATTTTGCAAATTAGTGTATATTGATTATGCGGTGTTATCAAGTTCACTAAGAAAGATTAATAAAAATTATAACCATATACTAGGGCGATGATTAACCATTAGGTTTCATCATGGGTGTCCCTCTCCTAGACTATACTTCGATTGTTTATTTAATTCTTGAGATTGATATTGTTATCTCCATACTGAGAGTGACGAGATGGGACTAAGAATCACAAATGACTTCACTCCCTTGACAAGGTCTTAAATAAGTAACCGACCTTAGGGTGTTACGTTTGGATGATATCTCGGACCAGAGGGGGACACTAAGGAGAAATTTTTTTAGTCTCAATGACAACATAGAACATTCTATTATTTGAAACACCTAATGTTTGAAAATATGTGACATGTGTTTTTATTTGGTTGAAATAATGGTTTGAATATTTTAATTGATTCATTTGGCTCTTTGAGCTTACCTCTTTTCTAATTTTTCAAGTACTCATTGACCATAGGTCGACGTGGTCTCATGGGAGCTTTCTTGCACCATTTATTTTATTAGTCTAGTAGTTTTGTTTTAGTTGGGCAGATTGGCCCTTATGTTTCCCTCTTTAGCTTGAAACTTGTTTTATGAATTTATATAGGTCATTAAACCACTTGTTGGTCATTTGAATTATGTCTTATTGGAAAGATTAAATTGGGTTGCTTTATTTGAAACTTGTAATTGGTTTATTTTACTTAAAAGGTTTTAAATTGTACTATGAAAATTGTTAATTTATGTGATTAGGAATTGTCATAGAGTTGAGATATAGATACAGATAAAGAATGATTTAGTGACACCTCGTCTCTTGAGTACCCTTACACATTTCATTTATCATATTGATTATCATCGTGTGAGGGCAATTTGGTAATTGTGCCATCTGGGACAACCATCGAAAGGTGGGGTATGACAAACACCCATAGATAAAACACCTTGTTTAGGTGCTTTTGAGGTGTTTTAATACCTACAAGCATGGTTGTAGGTGTGCAATCATGCATTAGTGAGTTGTAGACTTAGAACAAGAAGGGAAAGCTATGGAAGACAATAAGGAAACGATGGGAAAAAAGTCCCTAAAATGACGACCTAGAATAAGGGGCAAAATGAACATCTTAACAGATAAAAATGAGAGCTCCATGTAACTTACTATTAAATTGTTTGGGTCTAAATGTTACTACCCTTGAACCTATGTTAAAAACACTGAAAACACCTGTAGGATATAACTTAGACTTATGACTGAGATTTAAAGCCCTAGAGTTGTAATACACCAAAAGTTTGGGGGATAATTAAATAAAACAAAATAAAATATTCAAATAAAATAAACTTTGGGAAAACCTTGGGAATAACGTTGTGGAAGATGTACAATTCAATGTATAAAGGGGTAGGTAAACAGGAACAAAACATAGAAATTTGCATATGAATATCCCACTGGTTACTGCAGTAATGAATTCCACTACCGCTGTAGTGCGAGTTTGCCCAAAAGACCAATGAAAATATTATGTTGTGGTTACTGTGGTAATGCATTCTACTCCTGTGGTAATACATACAAACTTGTGCGAAAACAATTATGTTAAGTTTCCAAAACAATTATGTAAAGTTTCCAAACACTTGGGGCAACTTCTAAAAACATCACTTACTAATACTTATGCACAAGAAACAAGCAAAATAGAAAGGGAAAGAATTTAGGGAAGATTTCTACCAAGGAAATAAGCCAAAATTTCCTAAACCCGACCTAATTGTACTCTATAGAAACCCAACATGAGCACTCCATTCTCATTACTCAAGCAAGTACGAGTCCTCTCTCTTTTTGCTCTCTTAGCCTTCTTCTTGATACTCTTTCATTCCCTATCTGTTCCACACAACAAGCATAGTAGTAAAAGGAGGAAAACCTAAAATACTACATAATAGTAGCAAAAACCTACTTCTGGGCAGAACAATATGAGGATTCAATGGATCAAGGAAGGTATGACGATCCTATTTACTCTCAATGCATGGTTTATGGTTTAAAATTCGAGGTATTAGGATGCCAAGGTTATAAGAGAACAAGGGATAGCAAAAACATGCATAGAAGTCCACTTTTCATGCTAATTATCATTGTACTGATCATGGTTACTACGGTAATGCCCGCGTTTTCCCCAGTTTTTTGGATTTTCACATTGGTTATCGTGGTAGTATATTGTATTTTTATCACTGCCCATTGGTTACCCTGGTATCCTACCATAGTAATGGCACTGCCCTTCTATGATTCCCACTAGTTATCGTAGTAATGCATCTTAACATCTATGAATCCCATTAATTATCGCGGTAACCTACTATAGTAGTGCATCTGCACTTCACATTTTTCACTTGTGTGTTCTGATTACTATGGAATCCTTCCCTCTATCCTAATACGCAGAAGCAAGGATATATTTAGGCTCATTTAGGAAGATATCCTTGCACATTACAAGGGATATAGGGTAAGGAACCATTAGAATATAATTTAAAATGGTAGATAAACCATAATCACCAAGAATAATTTATTGAACCTTAATCATCAAGGTTGCAGGATTAAGTAGGCTCAGGATAATGGTATAAGGGCAAGGAAGAATTAAGCGCATAAGGTGGAGGTGATTTTTAAGTTTTAACATATTATTTTGATTCAAACAATCTATGCATGTATGCTTGCATAGTCTAGGAATATGCCATGAATCTACAAGTTATGCTTTGGAATATACATGCCTAGAGATACATGATTGAGGAATGCTGATGCATGAGTTTAGTAATATATGTGATATCATGATCAGTGAATGACCTGTTCACATGCTTAAGATTATTATGAATGATGATTACCATTCTTATTATGCTAACATGTTTATATATCTAATCTGATCTATTATTAATGAAATTTGTCACTAAAGAAAGATTAGTAAAGATTATAATCGGTGCGGTGACAAATTTCATCATGAGTCTTCCAACCTAGATTTGGCTTGCCAATTATTGAATTTCTTGATTTAGAACTAGGCATTTGGATTAAATCCACTTCCTCGATTGGTGAGCTGGGCGTTTGCATTAACGCCATTTCATGGATGAAGGGTTTGAGTGTTTAGATTGACCTCTCTCCCTAGATTTGGAACACAGAGGTGGATTCTTTTCGGTCTTAATGTCAATTGATAAACAACCAATTTCTTGAATCATCTAATCTAAAAAAGTGTTTGACATGTAAATTTTATTTGATTGGAATAATGATTTAAATATTTGGGGATTATCCACTAGGCTCTTTGAGCTCACCCCTTCTTTTATAACATTTTAGGAAACCAATGATTAGGCGTTTCAAACATTCAGTTATCAATAGTCGTTAATTAGACTGAAGGGTCTACCCTTGGTGTTCTCTCATCATATCGAAAAAGACAAGTAAACAAAACTATATGCTAAATTCCAATAGGATAGGGGCACACCCATCACCCAACTTGGGAACTAGGGTCACACCCATTGTTCCATCACCAAAGAATTACGGTCACATCCATTATTCTATCATCGAGAACTAGGGACAAACCCATCATTCATTATCGCGAGAACACCCACAATGATCCCCCATGGACTACTGGGACGGTACGTGGTTCAACACTTAATTTATCTTTGCTTGTGTATCAACAAGTATTTCCTTATAAGCATAGTTATCATCTCATCATGTATAAATCATCATTATACAGTAATGTAATCATGTTGATCATACTGTAGGAACATACATGAAACAATAATCATATCATGTTATAAAGCATTGTAAACACCAAACATGGACACATAACTCATGTTATTCTAGAATTCACATATTTATGTCATTCACAAATCATTTAGTCAATATCCTTGCATGCTTCTAGGCATTCAAACAATGTAAACATCACATATTTAACATTAAAATTCAAATAATACTAGGAAGTAAGGTAATCATTTGCACCTCAATAGTAGATTCTCTTGAATCTTGGCGTTGTTATTCCAACTTGTTTCGAGTCTTCGACTATCAGTCTTCAGGATATACGTTTTGAAAATGTGATTTAATAACTGTCCATGAACAGTACTGTATAGTACTGTATATATGAACAGTATGTATCTGTGAACAATGAATATGAACAGTAATAAATAACAATAGTAAACAATACCTTATGAACAATACTGTACTTGTGAATAGTAGACTATGTATAGGTGAACAGTAATACGTATTGAAATGAATAACGACATCTCCAATCTTAAATAGAGACTAAGGTAGAGTTGTTATACCTACTTTGATTAGTAGAGCCCTCCAATTGCTCTAAGAGAGGTGTTCAGAAGTTGATCTTCACTACTGCTATGTAGAAAGTAGGGTTTTCCCCTTCTTACTACTATGTTTGCTATCTAAAATAGCCGAAGAACAAGAAAGGAAAAGAGAGTAAGTAAAGAAATTATTTCTTTCTTGTCGGAATGAATTTTCAAAATTGGGGGGGGGGTTCTTTAGATTTTTTTGGGCACAAAATGACGAAAATGAATAGTAGTAAATAGTGTTACTGTAGCTACAGTTCCCGTCACTGTAACTATAGTAGCTACAAAAAGTTCTTTTGTCTGTCGAAAAAAGAGTACATGCTACATTACTGTATATATGAACAATAATTTTTTTTTACTCGAATCTTGGGTATTACAGCCTACCCTCCTTCAAATAAATTTCGTCCTTGAAATTTATACTTATCCGCTTCAATGCTGTTTGATTAGGTATTTTTGGGTGAAGAGATTTGGGTTAAGATCAATCTTTAAGAACTAAGTGGTTTCTTTTGATTGATTGAATAGGTCGGGGATAGTTATTCTTTACTGTTTCTGAAAAAAAAGCTATAGGGTTAGTTTCATAGTGAAGTTCAATTTTGAGCTATTCGTCTCTAGTTGGTGGTAGTCCATAGTGCATTGTCTTTATAGAATAAAAGTATGAACATTGCATCATAGTGCCACCAATGAAATAGTAACGTCGACAAAACAGTAACGTTGATATAACCATAACGTCGATATAACAATAATGCTGATATAACAATAACGCTGATATAACAATAACGCCAATATAACAGTAACACCGATATAACAGTAGCGTCAACATAATAGTAACGTTGATATAACAGTAACACCGATATAACAGTAAAGCTGATATAACAATAATGTTGAAATAACGTTAACATCAATATAACAGTAATGCCGATATAAGAGTAGCCCCGACATAACAGTAATGTTTATATAGCAGTAATGTCGATATAACGTTAACACCAACAAAACAATAACGCCAATAAAATAGTGATGCCAACAAAACAATAGCACCGATATAATAGTAACGTGGATAAAATAGTAGCACTGACAAAATGGTAACAATGATATAACAATGATGTCGACAAAACTGTAACGTCGATAAAATAGTATTGCTGACAAAATAGTAACACTGATATAACAGTGATGTCGACAAAACAGTAACGCCGATAAAATAGTGATGCCGACAAAATAGAAACACTGATACAATAGTAACGCCAATAAACTAGTAGCACTGACAAAGCAGTAACACTGTTAAAATAGTGACGCCGACAAAATAGTAACGTCGATAAAATAGTAGTGTTGACAAAATAGCAACGCTAACAAAACAATGACACTGATATAATAGTCATGCCGATAAAATAGTATTTGCTGAAAAAACAGTAACACTAATATAACAGTGACATTGAGAAAATCGTAATGCCGATAAAATAGTGATGCTAACAACATAGTAACACCAATATATCAGTGACACCGATGAAATAGTAGTGTCGAAAAAACAGTTGCACCAATATAATAGTAATTCGGACAAAACAGTAACGCCGATAGAATAGTAGTGTAAACAAAATAGTAACACCGATATAACAGTAACGTCGATAAAATGGTAGGCCCGACAAAACAGTGACACCTATATAATAGTAATGCAGAGAAAACAGTAACGCCGATTAAATAGTAGTGCTGACAATACAATAACATCGATAAAATAGTGATGCTGACAAAACAATAACATTGATAAAATAGTGATGTTGACAAAACATTAACACCCATATAACAAGGATGTCAACAAAATAGTAACATCGATATAAAGTAATGTCGCTATAATAGTAACGTCGACACTATTCTTGTCTCCTCTCATTACATTCCCGGCATGTTTGCACCTTTCACCATTTTGATCACCCTTTCCTCTTGCTTTGCGAAAATGTTCTTCTTCTTCCTCATCTCAGTTATGGTTTTCTCATTATCTGAGTCTCGTAATCCCTCGACTCCTCCGGTATGCTCTATTGAAACGTTGGGGCCAAAGCCGTTAAGGTTCAAAACATTAGCTTGCAAGTCTGTTCGTCCACCACCAGTGAAGCTCAACTCAGATTTTTCAGACGATGTGCTTCCACTTGTGAATGTCCTCGTGTGGATGTCTCAATTGTCTCAATCCTAGTCTGAATCGCCTCCTTTTGGTTTGTGCAAAGGTAAGAGTCCTTTATTTTCTCAGTCTACTATTTCCGATTCATTGTCCTTTATTCTCTCAGTCTACTCTTTCCGATTCATTCCCTGTCTCTCTAGCGAAACCGAAAGTTCCTGCCTCTAACCCGATGTGCTCAGAAGCTCCTCCACCTCCCTCAACAATATCAAGCTCAAAAAAACATAGAGAAATTTCTAATATTTATGAAATTCAAGAAACTGGTGGGTTACCCAAGTGAGCCTTTCTCCAATCCAATCTACAATAACTACAGCTCAAGCTAGTGGCTAGTGTTCAAAAACACATCACAGGGCCCGATAGAAGGAGATCAGGAAGGTTTCTTGGTGTAAGGAGGTGGTCTTGGGGAAGATATGCTGTAGAGATTTATACAACTAATTGAAGGTGCTGGCTTGGAACTTTTGATACTGACCTTGAAGCTGCTCTTGCTTATGACAAAGCTGCTCTCTCCCTGAGGGGCTCCCAAGCTAGAACCAATTTCATTTACTGTCAAAATTCTACTTTTTTCTCTTTTTTTTACTTCCTAGCAATGATGCAAGTAGTAACACTTCTAATACTACCACTACTAGTATTTTGTTGTTGCCCGTTCCATCTGTTTTTGATACGTGCGGTGATGTTTCATCAAATGGGTCTACTCCCTATGACAACGAGAACATCAATAACTTCTTTTGCTCCAATGATTCAAGATCTAGGCACTTGGAGAGCATAATTCCTGCTAGTTGCTTAAGGCCATCTTCCAACTAAAACTCAAATCCCATTGATTTTAATCCTTCTACTACTACCACTATGCCTGGTCACCCTAACAATGTTCTCGTATTTGATCTTAATGCTTCAAATAATATTGGGTCTTCATTAGAATCAAATTTGATGTCAAACAATGTAGGGTTTTCATCCAAGTATATGGAAGAGTTGGATCATGGAAGGTTATGGGCTAATGGGCAATCGTCATCGTCATCATCTTTATTATTGTCATGCGACGTTAATATTATTAATGAAGCAGTTAATGATTACAATGTTGGTCCTCAAATGTTGGAAAATGGATGCATGGAAGATCTTTTTCCAGTGAGTCAAGATCTTGGTTTTGGAGGCTATATATCTCATTAGTAGCAACAACCCCTTTTTTTGTTGTTGTAGTAGAAGAAGAAGAAAAAGAAGAAGAAGAAGAAGAAGAAGAAGAAGAAGAAGAAGAAGAAGAAGAAGAAGCCCTCGTTTGACTTGTTTCATTGAGAGAGTCTCAAGTTATCATATCAACTTTGGTCTTGTCTCTGTTTAAAATTTTTCTTTTCAGGGTGTTTTGATTTCTTTCTCAACAAAAAGTACTAGATCGAGAGATCTAATGGTTTATTATTATTATTATTATTATTATTATTATTATTATTATTATTGCTTTTATTGCTGTAAATGGAAGGAGATACCGAGGGTAAAACATAATAAATAAACTACAACAACTTAGACCATTTAATCTCATCAAGATCTTGGCTAGGGCAATCTGACAAAGATGATCAGCAAACTTGGGTTGTCATAAAATGATCATCAAGGTGGCCATCTGTTATTTGAGTCATTATTACCCACCACGAAAGTTGGCCCCCCTTTTTTTTGTTGGGGAGCGTCGAATCACTTGGGTTTAAAGCTTGAACCACCTCGAGATATAGAATGTTTTTTTTTTCAGACTTGAGAAAATAGTTTTCCTTCTTTTAGTCATTTGTCGTATCTGTTTTATCAAGTTTTCATTCCTTCTGTACTAATGTGATGCTACATTTATGTTTCTAGGTTCTCAATTTATTTTGTGGCTTATCAGTTTATGCTTCTAAGTTCTATTTTGAGGATTTTCAAAATCATCTAATGTCATTGGGTACAAGATTTGGTTTCATAATCACAATACATGTGATATACATATTTATGAAATTTAGATAAATAAAGCATGCTTTGAAAACAATTAGGCATTCATACAATCAAACGTGTTTATGCTAGCATAGCGAAATTCCAAACTTCCATCTATGCTTCTGGGTTCAAGTGTCACATACTACCCTTGACCATCGACATAGGCTTCCATTTAGAGGTTTCACTACACCCAAACAATTTTGCAAGTGTTTCGATGTCCAAGGCTTCCTAAGCTCCACTACACTTGACTATCCCATACTAGCCAAGCATAGGAAAACAAGTTCGTCCATAGCCACCAATCACTCACCATACTTGGTCTATCATTTTTCAAGTCTAGGATTCCTCTATATCCCTGAATCCTATGTGTCCCATAACACACAAAAACCAAAGATAAAAGATCCCCCCAATCTTGTGTCTGGACCAAACAAGTGTTTTGTTTTCACACATTATTAGTCTCCAGCTTATGCCTTAACAACTTTTATTTATGATCCATTATCCCACCCTTAGCAACACCCAAGTCTATACCTAAGGTCTTTTCCCTAGACCTAGGGCTCAAATCCACATTAAAAGATTCTTTTGTCAAACCGACAACATTGATCTATTCTCGATCCACCTTTGGCATCTACTTTGAACTGTAGTAAGTTCTTTGCCCTTAATTACTACCTCTTATTTTTTTATAGAAAATAAGTGTGTTCTTCAACTTCGACTACTCATATTAGCTAGCAAGACAACCTCCAGATCGGACAACGAGACTGGAGTCTACTTAGCGGCCGTGCTTTCTAGAACGAGATAACCCATCTCCCTTTCAATGTTTAGCTTTACTCGGGACAAGGCTTACCTACTATTAGCTCAACTCATAATTTGTGTATCTAAACAAAACAATTGGAAAACATATATCTCTTTTTTTTTGAAAATAATTTTTTAAAAATGGTTTTAATTTCCAAAACAAGAGGTAGGGCTTTCTCTATTAATTAGAATTAAATGACTTACCTGATCAACCAATTTTTTTTC
>JAJIYU010018078.1:0-11355 GCA_030144865.1 Tinospora cordifolia | reverse complement strand
AAGAAGTATGCTTTTCTACCACCTAATTTCATTCTAGAGGAGGACAATATTCATGGTACAAGGGAAGCATTGTCTCGTCTACTCGTCTAAGTAGAGCTTGGCGAGGATTAGGGACCCTCGGCCCAGCCTCATAGACCCTTTCCTTTCTCTTCTCCATCTTTTGCTTTCTCGTCTACAAACTATTGTTGGTTTCAAAAGATGAGGTGATACCAATTCTAGGCATTTTTTTTTCTTTTTCACAAATAACACACGCACAGGAAAGGCAAGGGGAAAACCCCACCTCAAAAAATGGACGTCTAGGCGGGACTTTTATTACTTGGGAACCCATTTATACAACTCGATATGGGACTACCAATTCTAGGTATGCTCTATCAAGGCTACCCACCATTGTTGGTCAACTATCTAACAATAACAATAACCTAGCGTAAAATTATTTACAAAACTAACATAATTGATAGTTTAGTAACATAATTATTATTCAAAAGCAATAATAATAAATAAAAAATCTCCCATGTATAAATGTGCAAAATTAATTGTATTATTATTACCTCAACTACTATTAGTTGTAAAATGATGCATGCATTGCAGAAAAACTCTACCACTTGTATAATAAAATAGAGTCTAGATTAAATTATGCACGTGTATTGTATTTTCTTAGAGTGTAAAAATTAAAAATATAATAAAAGAAAAAAGTTTTAAGAGATAAATTAATAAAAAAAAAACAACAGTAAATTTGAAAAAGTTTGTTATATAATCCAATACTTGCCTACATTCAAAGTTAGAATAAAGTGAGATCTTATCTTTTAGATCTTAAATTATGTTTATTTAATTTTAAAGGTAAAGCTTTAGTAACCATTTCATGCTGGTGCATAACAAAATTGAGAAAAAAAATTTATTGGTATTGAGTTTTTAGTTTAAGAGAGATGGAAACACATGTTAAAAAAAATTGAACACGTACTTTAGCTTAAATGTGAATACATGTAAATAATAAAAATTAACAAGAAAATTTGTTTAAAAATAAAAAGCGCTAACATAAATTGTTTAAAATTATTAAATTACCCATTTGTTAGTTATATAACTCATTGAAAGAACAAACTTTTAAATAATTAAAAAAAAATGTTAGTTTAAGATCTACAATAAAATAGAGCTACAAAAACAATTAAAGTATGATGTTTTTTGAGAAATGTTATAATATAATAGCGTTAATGTAATACTCCAAAAATTTTATAGAAAATTTGATAAATTTAAAATAAAAGTAATGTAAGCACAATAGATCTTGAAAAACTCATGAAAATAAGGTTTAAGAGATGTTTAATCAATGTACAAAAGAATCGTTAAATCGAAGCAAAGCACGAAATTCCACATAGTAACCATTCGCTGGTTACCGCGGTAATTCGACTAAAACCTAAGAAAAAATCAAAATTACAATATTCTGATTATCGCAGTAATTTGTGTGATTATTGCACTAATTCAACTAAAATGCAAAAAAGTAGAGTTCTAATTACCGCGGTAATCCTTTGAGTTACTGTAGTAATATGTGAATTATATATGTATGAACAATGCGTCGACAAACCTTAATCGTCATTATAACCCTACAGTCGCACACCAACTCCCAAAAACCGATACTAGCCGCCAA
This sequence comes from Tinospora cordifolia, assembly GCA_030144865.1. Classification (NCBI taxonomy): domain Eukaryota; kingdom Viridiplantae; phylum Streptophyta; class Magnoliopsida; order Ranunculales; family Menispermaceae; genus Tinospora; species Tinospora cordifolia. The sequence goes on along the minus strand of JAJIYU010018078.1, from coordinate 9,719 downwards.
TAATCGAATTTTCTTCCCTTCCCTACCGTTCAAGATTGATTTTTATTCATTCAAACCTCTCTCTACTGGTTTGTGAGCTTAGATCTATGAAGAACAAGCTCCACCAAGAAGAAGATTTGTGGAGGTGTTGTTCCAAACGTCTTGTACTCAGGTAAAAATCACGAAACTTGCTTGAAATCTTGAGTTGTTAGCATTGTAAATCATTTTACTAAGTGTAAACACGTTTTTCTTTGAAGCATAAGTGATTTGAGGGTTGCAAGACCTTGTTTTGGTGAGAAACGAAAAGAAAACATGAAGAGCCCTGAGGTATAAAAACTTCTTTTATTTAGATGGGTGTTTTGAGCTTCATGTGTGTGTATTTGAGTTTTAAACACATGAAAAAAGCACGAATGAGACAATACATACAAAATGTAACACCCCAACCCCCTTATTATTTCTATATGAGTGGGTGGACTTAACTAATGTTGAAACATTGGACTTAACCACAAGGCGGGCCAGGTTCGATGTTACTTTACAAGTGATGCACACTTGACTTTCTATTCCCATTATCACACGCCTTAATGCAAAACAAGAGTACATAACCCAATTAAATTTAAACAAGCCACATTATAAGAGATAAAAGGAAATTCTAAATTTTTATTGATTCATAAAAATTTTATAACTTTCTTCTTAAAATGGTTACAACTGAATTCATAAGAAAACTGGGCAAACATGCCCTACATAGAAATTTCTAAATAAAACCAAAGGAAATGTTCCAAGTCCTTGCATATTCAATTTTCTAAAAAAATGTTAAAGGAAGGGTGAGCATTAAGCTCAGTAATCTTAAATAATCATTTTTATATTCAAATCACTAACACATTCATAATTCAACACTAACAAACATTAGGCGTTTCAAGCATCAAGTTGTGTAAAGTTGGAATTTAGACCAAAAGAGTTTTTCAACCCTTGATGTTATCAACTAAGTGACTCCTTAGAGTGAAATATGACCTTTCTTAGTCAATTTCATTTAACTTTGAACTTAAGGACTCTTACCCATCAATCAAACATTTAGCTATTACAAACCTTATGAACTAATCATAAGAAGAGAAACACTCATAGCAACCATGTGCCTACTATGATAGTACGTGGTTAGGATAACTATATTCTCACATTAAATCCCATAATTATGAAATATAAATAAAAATGTCATAATATGGCATTAAATTGAAAAATAAATTTAAAATTTCATAGACTAAAACAAAACATTCACCATTCACCATATGCATCAACCATTTAGATAATCCCTAAAAACATGGTACCAGCAAGGAACGTTCATCATTCATACATGAAAATGAATGAAATCAAACTGAAACATGCATAAATACTAAAAACCAAAACTATACTAAATGATTTTCAGAAAAACAAATCTTAAAAAAATAAACATGCTAATAGTTTAAAGAAGAAAAAGGTATTTAAGAGAAACAACTTTCACATTAGATGGGACGTTTTTCCCAAACTCTAGTAGAGGTTTCCTTCGCTTTAACACTTTTAAATCTCAGTAAAACAACTCTCTACTACTCACTAAATACTAAAACTAAAATCCTCTCACTTACGCACAAAAGAAAACGAGAAGAGAAGTGAAGAAGAAGAAGACGTTTGAGAACACAATAGGGAAGAGTCTCTCTTGTTCTTAGAATAAGGGATTGTGAGCAACATAGGGGGGTATTTATAGTTTTTTAAGAGCCAAGAGGGGGTCCTAGGGTAGCTTGGGCAGCATGGGTAGCTTTTCTTTTGAGCAAGTTTCCAAACACTAAAAGAGAGACATGGTAAGTATGTACATGGATCACTAAACTTGCCAATTTTCTAATGGCACATAGGAATATTCTTTAGCTTAATTCTACTTGAAATTCAGAAGATATATTCATTCTAGAACCCTTCTATATCCATTCTGAATGTTCCATAGTAAGAGAGAATATTCTCTTAGAACCTTCTCCTTTGGTTCACTTGTTTGTTCACCACACAAGGCAAATAAGGCATGTTTCTCTTCTCTTTTGGACGTCCAACCAAGTGAGTATAGTATCACAACATGAGAGGCACCATATCATATTATGATATTCAAATCTAAGCCTTAAGGAAACTCTCTAATCTAGGCTTGAGCAAAGGTGGCATTTTTATTAGAGAAAGGTATCTAATCTTGGCGCCATGGCTAGATCTCTTTTTTATACACTTTCTATTTTGGTTTCTTTTGCAGGGGTGACAGCTAGGGTTTGTACGTGAGCATCTTTTGTGTTCTAGAAACTTCTAATGTAGTTGTCACACATGTAAACACGCTCACACACTCATGTGGGCCGATTTTAGCACAAGTGAAACATGGTGCACATGATCACAACATGGTGTGCATGGGATCATTCTTTCATGGATTTCTAGATTTTAAGTGAGACATCTTATAAGTGTGTGTATACTGAATCAATATTATGGTACACGGGATCATTCTTCATGAATTCAAATAAGTAAAGACGTCACATGGTGGTTGAGTAGGGTGAAGGTGCACCCGATCATGGAGATCCACCCATGTGACTTGCACATGTTTGGGGTGACCATACCTTCATAGTTCACATGAATTTAATAAACATTAATATCTCCTTAATCATTAGGAATTTAGGTGTATAACCTATAGTTCTGGAACCACATGATCAAGACACAAATTTTAAGATACAATTTTGTCCAATGTGGTTTTCTTTAGAAACCTTCCTTATTTAGAACCCACTGAAAGTATTCACTCGAATCTTGGCCAATTGTCTCGATTTTTGGATATGTTGTGTGTCTCATTAGTTTATGCCATCCCATGAAATTTTGAGTCATTCTGAACCCTCAAAGTACCCTAAATGTCACTTATTTCCTAATTTAAACCCCTAGAGGATATTTCACAAATGAGAGTCATAATCTTAACCAATTGAGCTAATTTTCGGATATGTTGTTCAATTGGCCGGTTCAAGTCACTTTGCCTAATTTTAGATGATTTTGGATTCCTAAAGGTCACTAAACGAGAGCTTTACAACCTGCCAAATTTAGCCCTAAAACGAGCTTAGTTTCATTTTGCACCCAAATTTCACTTAATAGACCTTGAATTTCATTTCATTTCGTTTCATAGGGTATTACACGAAAGTATTGAACACACAACCCACTGGTTAACATGGTAACTGATCGCTGACCTCGGTAATGAGAGGAAAAAAATGATGGAATGTGTACACCTTAGGATATCAATGTTAGTGAACCATTACATTATGATTTAAGAGACCTTGAGAATGTTTCAAACTCATGTAATGTGGTTTTGAATCTCATAGATTAAAAGACAAGGCTAATATAGTGCGAAACAAAAACCCAAGGGAAGGAGATATAAAGGTGGAAGTGATTATCTTGCTCCCTAGTATTATTTGGATTTTAATGCTGAATATGTGATATTTACATTTCTTGAATGCCTAGAAGCATGCTAGGATGTGTTCATATGATTTATGAATGACTTGAATGCATGAATGCCAGAATAACTTAAGTTATATGTCCATGTTTGGTATTACAATGTTTTATCACATGAGATGATTATTGTGTTATTTATGATTCAATGAGATAATTAGAATGATTACATTTTTGGACAATTCATGTTTGTTGTAAAATGTTGCTAATACATATGAAAGATAAATTAAGAATTGAACCATATACTATTGCAATGGTCCATGAGGGATTACTGTAGGTGTTTTCGCCATAAGGAACAATGGATTTGCCCCTAGTTCTCGATGACGGGACTATGGGTGGGACCCTACTTCTTTGGTAATGGAACGATGAGTGTGACCCTAATTCCCAGGTTGGGTGATGGGCTGGCACATAGTGCATTTTCTTTGTCTTTTTTGACATGATGATGATGAGTGAACGCTAGGGTTAGACCCTTCGGTTTAATTAATGACTATTGATAACTAAATGTTTGAAACACTTAATAAATGATAAATGTTTGCATGTTTAGTGTTTGATTTAAATAATGCTATTGATGTACTATGTATGATCTATTAGGCTCTTGAGCTCACCCTACATCATCATTTTAGATGACCATTGAGGTGGTTCATGTTGATAGTACTATAGGAGTTGCAAACCTCGCTGTTGAGGTTGTTATCAGAGTTCTTTTGTTGAGTTGTTCGTTTAGATGGGTGTATGGCCCTCCAGACTGATTTTGAGTTATTAATTTTCTTTATAGTTTAAATTTCAGCCTCATAGGCCATGTATAGATATTTCAATTGAAAACTTGTTCTACGATCTTATTTAAATTTATAATGTAGAAGTTAATGATTTAACTATAAATGATCGTTGCATGCTTCCATGTGTTATTCCTTGGTGAATCTAGGAGTTTGATTATTTATTTATAAGAGTTTTGGTATGTCAAGATAAGATATTGTTTAATGAGAATGGAATGTGAGAAGAGCCATGTCCCGATTTTCAGCGGGAGATATTTGTATCGACATTTAATAGTGTGTTTCTCCATGTGTAACAGACGTGACAAAAACGAAGGAGCGAGAACTAGGGTGTTACAGTTAATGACATTTATTATGAATGTCCTCATTAAGTACATATAAATTTTATAGAAGACATCTATTTTGTAAATGATGTTTTATAATAGTATTGTGACAATTACAATTGTTGTAGCTTTGATATATTGTTACGACATTTACGAAAACATGTTAAACGACTGTTACAAATTTTATCATAATGTTTGCCCAAATGTCATCATATACATAAAAAATGATGCTACAACAGCAATCAAAATATGAAATTGTTTTAAAAATCTCATCATATAACAATGTGAATGACATTTTATTGTAGAACGGCCTCATTAAGTACACATAAATTTTATAGAAGACATCTAATTTACAAACGGTGTCTTATAATAATATTATGACATTTTATGATCGTCATCAATTTGTTATGATTTTATGGTGTTTACAGAAAACATCATAAACTAATTTTACAAATTTGATCACAACAATTTTTCCCAAATGTCATCGTACACATCAACAATGATGTTTGTAAAATATGTAGTACATGCATTATGAGCTACAATAACAATCAAAACATGACATTTGTTCGAAATATCCTAAAATATTATAGATAACAATGTGTTATTCTAACACGTCTTTATTTAGTATGTATAAGTTGTATAAAAAAGATTTATTACAATATTTGTGCAAATGTTGCATACAAATAATATATTACGACATTTATAGAAAACATCTCACAAATAATTTTACAATTAACATTAAAGACAATTTTTTGAAAACAATATCAAATATTTTTATTCCATTGTGTTTTACAAATGTCTTTATATAATATTTTATTTAAATGCCAACAATTACTCTCTCACAATGTTTCATGTAAGAATGTATTAGTTATAAAATTTATATTAAAAAAGATTGCTATTTTGAAAGAAATAAGTTATTAATTATAATTAATTAGAATCGGTTATTGTTTTAATTAATATTGATTTATTATTTGAAATGATAATAATTTATATGTATTTACATATTTTACTGCAAAAATAAAAAATTTAAAAAATTGATCTTTTAAAAATATATATATTATAATTAAAAAAAATTTAACAAGCATTGAGTGTATCTCCAACCCTAACACTATTCAATTTCTTAAATTATTTTGTTATTACCGTAATACCAAGCAATAACTTCTTAATTTTCAACTTATTTACATCATTTATATTACAAAAAAGAAGAGAGAATATTTATCTCTTCTTTTATATTCTTTTTTACTATTTTCTTTAAATATATATTTTTATATGTAAATTATATTTTGCATATTTACTAAACATTATGTTTAATTAATAATAAGAAATAGATAATGAAGATTATACTACAAATTTTATTGAATTAAATATTAACTAATTAATTATCAGCTATTAACTAATTTAATAATTAATTACAAATTAATTTGTAATCTATTAATTATTAAATAAAATCTATATTTTACTATAACAAACTAAAAAATAATGCATTATGAACACATGTTTAATAAAAATTAAATAATTAAAATAAGCAAATATAGCAAAAATAAAGAATCAAATAGTAAAAAAGATAACATCAAATAATAAATAAAATAATTTGATAGAGTTAGATAATTAAAACTGTAGTTTAATTTAATAATGGAAAGAATTAATTAAATAAAAATTTTACTTTCATAATAAAATTAGTAAAAAAAAATCATATTTAATTTAATTAGAGTTTAATTTATAGGCAAAAAAAAGAAAAGAAAATGCAAAATACAAAATAAAATAGAAATAAAAAAAATACACTATATCATCTTGGTATAATGAAATGATGCGAGCATAGAGAACCCTACGCCATTTTCTCCAAACCAATGTTACTTTAGTGCTTGTGAAAAATAGTCTAACGCTTTCTTTGGTATTATAAAAAAAAAATATTATTTCATTTCTTTTTTTTTTTGGAAAAATTATTATGATTAATATTAGAATTAAATGTGGAGATTTGACAAAAGTTAGTTATAAATAATTATTTTTTAAATTAATGAAATTTTTTTCTCATGAGTAAATTTTATGTTTTCATGTCAAAGCTAAAAAGATTTTGATGAGAAAATATGTGGATCATGAAATTTTCAAAAACTTTTTTTTCACCATTTTTAATGATTAAACATAAAAAAAATGATATTTTTTTCTTATTGAGAAAATAAAAAAAAATGTTTTTTCTTAAGATATTGATTGATTTACAACAACTTCTCAAAGATGTACTTAATATATAAAGATGCACTTAAAGAAAATCAAAATTTAAGACCTTATTATTAGTTTGTGCATGTGTTAAATGCACAAATTTATTTTTTAAAACTTTGTTTAATAGAGTTAAATACAAGTGTTGATATTTTTGATATTATAAAAAGTTAAACTCAAGTAAACTATTATGTTATAGTTGAAACTTATTAATTTATCTTTTAAAATTTGTTTAACTATTATATTTATTTTTAATTAGTTATTTAAATTGATGTAGTCACGATAAGAAAGTCGAGATGATACGCATATCTTCTAAAAGAAAACAATGATTACTTGTTGTAGCATTAGTACCTAAAAAGATGGTAAAGATGAAGTTGTAGCTGAAGAAAAAATTCATTAACATATTATACAATAAAAGTTCACAATGCACGTCTTGAAAGGGATTGCTGGAGAATTTGGGTAAATAATGTCATTGATCCAAGTGATGAACGATACATAAAAATAGATGATGCAAAAAACTTGGGCGATACTTTAGGAACCAACGTCGCATGGTCTAAACATTTTATCAAATTAATATAGATAAAGATAAGGTAAGCTTTGAATTATGATAGTTTCGTAGAGGACATTTTGTAAATGTCCTCTACGAAAGAATTTATAATAGTTTCAAAGTGTCCTAAATAAAAATATTAACGATATTTTGCCAACGTACTCTATAAGTGTATCTAGGATGTTTTCATAATTTCTTATATAAAAGTATTAAATACATTTTGCAAACATCATCTATGTATATATTAAGGACATTTTTAAAATATCTTTGATATGCTTTTCGATGATATTCGTAATATGTTTTTAAATACAATTTTTTAGAAAGTTTTGTAAACGTCCTTCATACATGCATTGAGGACATTTAGAAAAATATCTTTTATATATGGTTACAACAACATTTTTATCAACATCGTTATACAATAGTAAAGATCCAACTATATAAGGGGCTAAAAAATCCACTACTTTAATTCTTGTTTCAAAAATAGATAATTTTGTATTTAACTGTATAAAAGCAGGCACAGACCTATGAATAGGAGATGTTGTGCGACTCTTTATAGGACCCAAATTATCAATTGGTTCTCCAAGAACGTTGAAAATGCATCTGAGAGTTGTTCCATTGACTGGAACACTTAGAGGAGCTCCCGTGTCAATCACTGTCATCCCTCTCATCAGACCATTTGTCGCACTTATAGTTACAGCTCTAACTCGATTGTTTCCTAATAATTGTTGTACCTCATAAGTTACATTAATTTGCTGGCCGGCAGTATCTTGACCTTTTACTACCAAAGCGTTGTAAATGTTAGACATCTTTCCTGGTGAAAAGACTACATCTAGTACCGGACCAATGATTTGCACAATATGCCCCAGGTTTTTTTCTATAAGTGCAAAAACCTTAGGACCAAAAGTAGTATGATTTATTGTCATAATAATAATAAAATAAAATGTGTCAAAATTCTTTTTCAAACTGAATTAAAAAATGTCCAATAGCAAATTGATCAGTTAATTCAATAAGAAATGGGAGTTAGCACTCAATTTTGTTGGCATCACCCAACCGAATCCAATTTAATTGTTTACTCATTCAATGAGTTAATTTTCAACCAACCTATTTTTTTTCTAAAATATAAAAGGATTAAAGTAGGTAAATAAGAATCACAAAGAAGTCTTTGATTTCTCTATCATTATAGACATAGACAATCCCGATTAAATTTTTAAAAATATCTTATAAGAAATTTTTGGATGTTTTAGCAAACATCCTCAATTACAATGTTATAATTATAAGTCTTTTTTATAATTTTTACAACTACGAAATATTTTGTTTTTATAATTTGAAATATTTTATATTACCCGGCTTTGACAAAAATAAAAAATAAAATAAAATTTTTTATTAAAAAATATATTTTTTAATATTAAAATTAAGCTATCTAAGCTTCATCATAAAAAAGTGTCCAAATTTTTTTATTATAGATTGTATAAATCATTTTTATCATGCATAATCGGTGTTTTCTTTGAAAAAACTGATATTCTCCCGTCTATCTTTATTAATATTTTATTTTATTTGTTTTTCAACAGGTTGAATCGGCCGAGCTGATGTTCTGATTCAAGGAACCTCGATCCTGTGGATGGCCAAGACGGTCAACATCAGACTCGGACACGTGTGCAGTGTGCTGTGTTTGTCGCGGTGGATCATGAATGACGTTGACGTGACGTCTGTTGAGTTGCTTAATTTAGAATTTCCCCGACAAAAGGCGATAGACTGGTTGGTACCGTTGGCGCCTACAATATAAAAAACATAAAATAAATAATTAAAAAAAAGGGCAAGTTGAAATTTTGCATGTTCATGTATTTTCTCCATAAATAGGCGCACGTGCTCCCGAGTGGTGACCCGGTAAAATAGTCAGAGTTTTGACACACGTGTGCGCCGAGTTGTGACCCGGTAAAACAAATCGTCCATTCTTTCGCCCTTGTATTTTTTTTGACCATGGTCGAAAAGCCTTCCCGATTCAATGACTCGGTTGATGGATTCGTTGACATCACACAGTTTTCTTGGCTTCCTTCTGTGACCGCCAAAGTTTGATACGGTGATGAAATAAGTAGTAACCAAAATTTTCAGGCTTGTGTATAATTATTTTCTTGAATATTTATTACGTAGGATGACATCATGGATCGTAAGAACAGAAAATAAGTTATTCTTTGTGAATGATTTTCTAGTAATAACACAACTTCCACCAAATGCTTGACTCCCCTGTGAAAATTGATGGGAGAATTATGTTTTTACTAATAAAAACATCATTTTCTTTTAAGCCAAGTATAAGGTTTATACTAGAACATATTAACATTAATAAAAGTAACATCTAAACTTATATACCATTTCTATCTTATTTACACTATCTACAATACCTTCGGCTTTCAACTTTTTTAAAAA
>JAJIYU010018077.1:0-11384 GCA_030144865.1 Tinospora cordifolia | reverse complement strand
TTAGAAGAAGTGTCTAAAAAGTCTATAAATAGACCCTATGAGATTCAATATGTATTAAGTTCAGTAGAGAAAGAAATAAAGTTGAGAGCAAGATTTTTATTCCAACAACATATGCCATACATTTTTTTTCATTGCTATCCACGTCCCTCCAGGGAAGATGTGGTGGGTCTAAATGATATTTACAAATAGTAAAAGTGAAACATCAATAGAAAATGTACTTATGACTGTAGCCCGTTCTAACATTCACCATTCATGAGCCATTGGACAAGCCATAACTCCAACTTCAGATCGTTTCAATCTCAGTGCCAATCATTTCGATCATAACTATCAACCCCAGCATCATACATCCCAAAATCTAGATCATGTTGCTGCAATTCCTTAGTTCTTTAACTTTGAGCATCTGTCAACCTCATACGCATTTGAGCACATATGCCCAATGAAACATCAGTAGAAAATGTACTTATGACTGTAGTTCGTTCTAACATTCGCCATTCATGAGCCATTTGACAAGCCACAACTCCAACTTCAGTTCGTTTCATGCTTAAGGCATCAACAACAACATTAGCTTTTCCAGGGTGATACTCAAGATTAAAATCATAATCCTTAAGAAATTTTAACCATCAGCGTTGCCTCATATTCAACTCTTTTTTATGAAACAAGTACTTCAGACTTTTATGATCAGAGTATAATGTGAACTTCTCACCATAGATATAATGTCTCTAGATTTTCACAGCAAACACTACTGCAGCTAATTCCAGATCATGTACTTGGAAATTCTTCTCATGCACCTTTTAATTGCCTAGATGTATAAGCCATTACTCTACTCTCTTCCCAGGCTCTCAAAGTACTAGTACAGGTATAATAGTCAGCTTTCTCTTCAAAGCAATTAAAGTTTCTTTACATTCATCAGTCCACATAAAGGCCACAGTCTTTTGAGTTAGCCTAGTCGGTAGAGCAGCTAATTTAGAGAAACCGTCCAAAAATTTTCTGTAATATCCAGCTAAACTCAGAAAACTTTGAATTTCAGTCACTGTGGTTGGTCTTGGCTAGTTGATAAAAGCCTCAGCCTTTGAAGAATCTACAGAGACACCCTCTACACTTACCACATGACTTAAAAACTTCACTTCATTTATCCAAAACTCACATTTATTAAACTTTGCATGCAATATGTGCTCTCTCAGGGTTTGTAAAGTAATCTTAAGATGTTGTTTATGTTCCTCCTGAGTTTTGGAATAAATTAGATTATCATCAATGAAGATAACGATGAAGTGATCAAGATATGGTTTAAACACCCTTTGCATCAAATTCATAAACATAGCAGGTGCATTGGTTAACCCAAATAACATAACCAAAAATTTATAATGTCCATACCTTGTTCAAAAAGTTGTCTTGGGAATATCCTCTTTCCTAATCCTCAACTGATGATACTCCGATCTCAAATCAATCTTTGCAAAGTATTTGACTCCAATTAGCTGATCAAATAAATCATCAATTCTAGGAAGTGGATATTTGTTTTTTTATAATCACCTTATTTAGCTGGCAATAGTCTATACATAGCCGTAAACTCTTGTCTTTCCTTTTCACAAACAGCACAGGTGCTCCCCAAGGTGACATACTTGGAGTAATAAACCCTTTATTCAACAATTCTTCAAGTTACACCTTAAGTTCTTGTAACTCCTTTGGGGCCATACGATAAGGTGGAATAGAGATGGGTTTAGTTCCAGGCATCAACTCAATAATAAAATCAATCTCCCTTTTTGGAGGTATTCCAGATAAGTCATCAGAAAACACATCTAGAAATTCATTCACCATAGGAATTTATGATAACTGCATCTCCTGTTCCTTTTCATCTACTGTTTTTATGCCAACGAAGTATTGTGCTTCTTCATCAGTAATTAATCGACCTCGAGTGACAGTTTTCAAGGTATCTATGCCTCTATACACAAAAGAACGTTGTCTTGGAATATGAAAAATTACTCTCTTGGCAAAACAATCAAGATAAGCATGATAAGCTACAAGCCAATCCATACCTAGTATGACATCAAACTCTAAGAACTCTAGCACCCTTAAATCAACACATGTGTCATATCCTTTATATTTAACAACACATTTCTCACATATCATATTAGGATAAATTCTTTCTCCAGCAGCTGTACTCAATATCAAAGGTATACTAGTTCTAACATGAGTAAGTCTTAATCTATCTACCATGCTACCAGAAATAAATGATAATGTGGATCCAGCATCAATTAAGACATACATCATAATATCACAAATGTTGATCATAACTTCAATTAGATTCTTGCTGGCCTTAGGATCAGGTTCAATCACAGCCTTAGCTTGCTCTCTTGGAGGCGCCGAAGTCAGTTGGGATGGAGCTGTCAATCCCCTTTGCGGTGTTCGAAATGGACATTTATTTCTTTTGTGCCCCTTTCGCCCACACTAAAAACAAGTAATAGATGAGGAAGGTGTGAAAGACCTTGTTTGTGACTATACCCTGGGTGCCGACGTTCCACTCTGTCCTCTGCCACCCCCTCGCCCCAATGGTACTAGCAATCTCACTGAGGAACTCTGACTCTAAGATCTCCCCATAAACTGTTGTCTCCTGAAACCTGTTGTTGGAACTGATATCACTGGTGTGGCAGATGTTCCAAGCCTACTAGATATTTCTCCTGTACGAAATCTTTTATTTCCCTCACATTGGTGTTTGTTCCACCTGTGGAATGCTACATTCTGCTCAAATGATAATAGGGATGTATGTAATGCAGCTTCCTGATTTGAAGTTTCAACCCTCTCAAAGTCCAAAGCCTGAAAATGGCATCTGCATACGTCTTTACCCCAGCTAGTGCCAATCCCTTACATATGAAGTCACGGAACCCATCACGAAGTTTCTTCATTCGCAGAGTATCGGTGGCCACTAGCTCTGGTGCAAAGAAAGACAGTCGAGTAAATTCATGTTCATATTCTCGAACTGTCATATCCCCTTATTCAAATGAAGAAACTGATCCCTTCGCTTATCTTTTTCTGCTGGTGGGAAAAAACACTCATTAAACATCTCTTTAAATTTCTCTCAGGAAACTTCACCTAAATGCTGTCTACCTGTTGACTTCCACCATCACTCTGCATCCTCGATGAGTTTAAAGGTAGCTAATCTCACTTTGTCCTGAACCCCTACTTGTATATCATCGAATATAGTTTCTATCCTCATCAACCAATTTTCTGCAACTTCCAACACCAAACCTCCTGTGAATGTTGGAAGTTCTCTCATTTTAAAAGATTTCATTATTATATCTTTTCTTTTCTTTCTCATCACTTCTGTCTACTGGTACTGGAGTTTATGTTGCAACAGTAGCTACTACTTCATTAACCCCAACGCTACTGGCACCAATTTCAGTAACTACTGGTACGTTAGGCCTCCGTAACTCTTCCTGATCTTAGCCATCATCTTTGTTAGTTGGGTGGTACTTTGTTGTTGCAGTAGTGCATTCTCTTCCAACTTCTTAAACCCTTCCTCATGGGGATCCATAATTCCTTCGCCTCCTTTTCTTTAGATCTACCCATTCATAAAAGAAAAAAATTACATTAAATAACATCAACAACTTATAATTCAAATTTTGATACCTACACAATAATATATAAAATCTATTTCTTTTCCTAAGGTTTGTAAACTTATGATTCGTAAACCAACAAGGCAATAACGAAGCCTACCATGATGATACTGTCTCCACTGTGACACGCTGGACAAACTCCGAAGGCGTAGTGGGTTTTGTTCCACACAAAGACTTATTGTCGTCGCCTTGGTGAACGTATCGTCTCAATGAAACACTCACCCCGCACTTATTAGCCTAAGAACACTCCAGCACACAGCCGATGTGGGACTCACAACTCTAGCACCCTCGGAGTGGTTCTAATACCACTATTGTTGTTACAGATCATAGGCTCTGATGCCACTATTGTTGCGACCCCTTCATGGTGACGTTACGACCAGTATAGAATTCTCTAATATGTCAGAACCCTGATATGTCGAAAAATCCTGTAAGCCTTCCTAATCAAATCACCCAATTTTATAAAAATTTTGACAGAGTCTCCTCTAAAAATATAACATGTCACCAATTTCAAAACACTTGATAATCACAATCAATATAGAAAAATCACATATTTTTTCTTCATCTAGCTAACCATACATCCACAAAATCTAAAACTTGTTCTAATGATACATTCAGATGATAACACATTTATATACATCTCCCTAGAATAGTAGTTTGCTTAATTATTACAATTAAACTATATTATTAACTTCAAAAGAAAATTAATACTGACATCACATCTTCCTTTTCCCTTTCCTGTCAAAACCTGGAGAAAATGATAAAGAGTGGAGTGAGCAAATAACAAGCTCAGTGAATAATCTAACTTATGGTATTATACAGCCATCATATGTATAAAAACATGCAAGGCAAAAACAAATTTAAATCACTAGTAAAGGAGATAAAAATAATGTATATGCATCATGTAATGTGTGAACATGCATTCAATTTCAATAACATGCAATTTTTATAAAAACATGATCCATCTCCATCCTTCCAAATAACAGAGCGAATCTGCTCCTCATCGCGCAAATGAAGAGTGCACTAGACCTCTAGTTATCCAATTATCTATTCATTTCTATCTCATTCATCTCATGCCAGGAATGCACCAACCTAGATTACCACAATAGTCAATCCTGTGAGTTTGTTTTTAGAGACTATAACCAATAGAAATGTCGTCATGTCAATAACCTACTTAGGTACGCATTTGACATGCTACAATGCATCAAAATAGGTACGTATTTGACATGCTACATGTAATAATCCCACATCGGCTGGACCTCAGAATTGAGACTGAGCCATGAGTGCATACGCGGGTGTTCACTACTACCGAGGCATTTTGGGGGTGGTTCGAGTTTGAGACTTTTTAGGAAGAAAACCCCCACGGTGTGTCCGTGGCTAAGTGGGGACAATATCGTCACGTAGTGGGACTCGGTGTGTTACAAAGGTAGTATCAGACCCTAGGCTTTAGATGCCTTGGGCAAGAATTAGAAGAAATTGGTTAGTTGGATAAAACTATTTATTTATTTATTTTGGAAGCCTTACCTCATGTTTTGAAAACTAAAATGATTTTGAAAAATTATTTTTCGAATAAAAAGATATATGTTTTCAACAGTTTTGTTTGGATACAAAGATTACGAGTTGAGCTGATATTGGGTAAGTCTTGTACCGAATAAAGCTAAACATTGAAAAGGAGATGGGTTATCCCATTCTAAAAAGCACAGTTGCTAAGCAGACTTCGTCTCGCCATCCGATCTGGAGGTTGTCCTACCAGCTCATACGAGTAGTCAGAGTTAAAAAACATACTTATTTTCTTATGAAAGAAAACTAGGAGGTGGAAACTAAGGATTAGGAATTCAATATGGTCCAAAGGAGATGCCAACAAGGATTTAAGAACCTAAGTCTAGGGAAATTTCCTTAAGTAGAGACTAGGGGGTTACCGAGGGTGGCACAATGAATCATGAATAAACTTTTAGGACATAAGTTAGAGACTGAAAACACGTGAAACGCGAACACTTGTTTGGTAAGGGCACGAGATCTGGAGGATCTTGTATCATTGGTTTCTATGTGGTATGGGACGCATAAGAACTCAGGGGTATAGAAGAATCCAGAGCTCGGAGAATGACGAGCCATGTTTGGTGAATGATCGGTGGCTTTGGACAAACTTGTTTTCCTATGTTTGGCTGGTATGGGACAGTCAAGTATAGTGGGGCTTGGGAAGCCTTAGAAATCAAGACATTTACGAAATTGATTGGGTGTAATGAAATCTCTGGGTGGAAGTCTATATCAAAGGGAAAGGGTGGTATGGGATACATGAACCTGGAGGCATAGGTGGAAGCCTAGAATTTTACTATGCCAGCGCGAATTTCTTGAATGATTGAATGCATGATGATCTTACTGCTTGTATGAAACCAAATCCTATACCCAAAAACAAAATTGACTTAGAAGAATAAATTATTAAACCACTAAATAGATCGAGAACCTAGAGACATGAATCTAGAGTCATGATAGAATGGACTAAACAAAACGACAAGAACAAATACTAAATCAGCATTAATGTGTAGATAACGGCTGGACCTAGGAGATACGCAACAAGAGGTGCTACATCTGACGACACCGACTCTCAGGAAGTGCAGAACGGCATGGCTGAGGCTAGAATGGAACACATGATGGATGAAGTAACCAAAAGAGTGATGGAACAAATAGAGCGGATGCTAGCTTGAATGATACCACAGGCGACACCATAGCCACAAGTGCAAGAACAGATTCCGATGCAACAGCAAGTGCCAGCACCTGAGATTTTGGATCGTCAAGAAGAATTAGAGGACCTGGAAGACAACGAGCATAGAATGTTGCTACTAGAACTGAAGAAACTGGGACCATCACAATTCCATGGTACCACTAATAGTTTAATAGCTGATCATTGGTACCAAGAATTAGAAGAACACTTGGACGTGTTAAGAGTGACGGGTGCTAGTAGGGTAGCGTTAGCTACCCACCAATTAAAGGGAGCAGCTAGAAGCTGGTGGAGGATGGTAAAAGCTGACCCGACCATTGATGTTAGTCGAATGACCTAGGAAGAGTTCAGGAAAACATTTTACGAGAAATTCTTCCCAAAAGCAACACTGACAAAGATGTAAGAAGACTTTGTTCAGTTGAAACGAAAAGAGATGACGGTGGCCGAATATGAGGCCAAATTTTTTGAATTGGCAAAGTTCTCACCTGAATTAATCAGTGATGAGAAGAAGAAGGTCAACCGTTTCATCTAGGGTTTCAAGATTGAGATCTAAAAATTAATAAAGACAGCCTGCCCGAAGATGTATAGAGAAGTAGTAAACAGGGCATTAACCTTAGAGCAAGAATTGAATTTTGAGCAAAGGTTAAAGAACAGAAAAAAGAGACCAGGAGGTGACATAGATCGCCAAGGAGATCAGAAAAGAAGGAATATTAGTCAGAACAATGGACACAAAATGCCTCAAGGGAAAAACAAACCCAAACTGGCCACGAAAGAATAATTAGAACTAGCCAGACGTTAAGGACGGTGTTTCCACTGCAACTAGCGAGGGCACATAGAGAGGTTTTGTCGCAATAAAAACCAGATGCAACAGCAACAACAACCTTCGAAACGTCAGGAGGGAGAGTAGAATGTGCATCCTCAATAACAATCGCCTCGACAAAACAACACCCAAAGGCAAAATCAGAACTAGGGTTGAACACAAACTTAAATCAAAGTCATGGACAAAACCAGGCTAGAGTATTTGTTATCGCTGATACCCCTGAAGACCAAATCCCTGTTGTTGAAGGTAAATTGTTATTATTTAACACTGCTGTGAAACTGTTGTTTGATTCGGGTGCTACAAAGTCATTTTTTTCAGAAAAACTAGTTAATAGATTACAACTAGTAACAAAGACTTTGCCTATAACGTTGAATGTATCAACACCTATAGGAACTACTGTTACATCAAAGAAAATGTGTACCTGTGACCTTAGGTTTGGAGATCAACTGATTTCAACCGACCTCTGTGTACTGCCATTCCACGGGTATGATGTGATACTGGGTATGGACTGGTTGGATCAGTACCAAGCACAAATCAATTGTCCCAAGAGAAGAGTAACGATAACGTTGCTCTCAGAAGAAACCTTCAAGATAAATGGTGACATTAATAAGTTGCCTAGGAGCCCAATGATAGTCATGCTGAACTGCTTAAATTAAAATGATGACCTTGAAAAGCTTTTAGAAGAAGACTCTGAATGACTAAAAGAAATTAAGAACCTAAAAGTAGTTCGAGACTACGAAGACGTATTTCCTGATGACTTGCCCGGACTACCACCAATTAGAAGCATCGAGTTCAAGATCGAACTCCAACCTGGAATCAAACCCATAGCTATACCTCCATACCGAATGGCACCAATAGAACTAATCGAGTTGAAGACTCAACTAGACGAGCTCCGAGAGAAAGGATTCATCAAACCAAGTAAATCACCTTGGGGGGCTTCAGTATTGTTCATGAAAAAGAAAGACGAATCCGTGAGACTTTGTGTCGACTATTGAAAATTGAATCAAGAGACAGTAAAGAACAAATACCCTTTTACCAAGGATAGATGACCTATTTGATCAATTGAGAGGAGCCACTCACTTCTCAAAAATTGACCTTTGGTCAGGTTATCATCAGTTGAGGATCCGTGAAACAAACATACACAAGACTGCCTTCAAAACTCGATATGGACACTTCGAGTTTACAGTATTGCCTTTTGGTCTAACCAATGCCCCGGCAGCATTCATGGACTTAATGAACCTAGTATTTAGGCAATACCTTGACCAGTTTGTCGTGGTATTTTTCAACGACATCCTAATATACTCCAAGACCAAATAGGAACACTTAGAACACTTGTGGATCGTATTAGAAACACTCAGAAGACACCAACTGTATGCCAAATACAGCAAGTGTGAATTACGGATGAAGACAGTTAAATTATTAGTCATGTAGTATCAACAGAAGGCATCTCTGTGAATTCTGAAAAGGTAGAAGCTGTCATGGATTCGAAACAACGTAAGACGGTCACCGAGATCTGAAGCTTCTTGGGCCTAGTTGGATACTACAGAAGATTAATTCAAGACTTTTTCAAATTAACAGAACCTATAACAAGGCTAACCAGAAAGGAAGTTCTGTTCGATTGGGATGAGAAGTGTGAACAATCATTCCAGGAACTGAAGAGGAGATTGACTACAGCCCCTATCCTAGTCACTCCAACTCATGGCATCACGTATGTTCTGTATACAGATGCTTCACAAAATGGATTGGGTGCAGTCTTAATGCAAGACGGAAAGGTTGTTGCCTATGCCTCGCGACAACTAAAGATCCATGAATGAAACTACCCAACACATGACTTAGAATTAGCAGCTATAGTGTTTGCCTTGAAGATATGGAGGCATTACTTGTACGGTGAGAGGTTTGACCTGTTTTCACGTCATAAAAATTTGAAATACATCTATACCCAGAAAGAATTAAACCTCAGGCAGCGTAGATGGATGAAATTCCTCAAAGACTACAACTTCCAACTCCATTATCACTTAGGAAAATCTAATGTAGTAGCAGACGCCCTCGGTAGGAAATTCAGTAAACAGGAGGAGGAAAAGGGTCAAATGTACCAATTAATCGAAGATTTTAGGATGGGTGTGACATTGAATCAAGAGCGAGCCTATCTATACTATATGACTTGTCAACCAGATCTTCTACATCAAATCAGGGAAGATCAAAGACAAGACAAATGGCTCAAAATGTTGATTGAAGTGATTCAACAAGCAAAACATACCAACTTCAGAATAGATGCCGAGGGTGCCTTAAGACTCGGAGAAAGACTTTGTGTACCACAATATGAACCGAGTAGGCAAACCATTATAAACAAAGCCCATCAAACAAAATACACGATGTATCAAGGAGGAGATAAGATGTATCAAAATCTTCAAAAAACCTATTGGTGGAGAGGTGTGAAGAAAGATGAAGCCAAGTATGTCTCTAAGTGCCTAACCTGTCAGCAGGTAAAGGCAGAACACCGGAAGCCATCTGGATTGTTACAACTACTTCCAATCCCAGAATGGAAGTGGGACAACATTGTCATGGACTTCGTCAACGGATTACCTAGAAATCATAAAGGAGAAGATACTGTTTGGGTGATTGTGGATCGCCTCACTAAAGTGGCACACTTCTTGCCCATTAGATCCACAGACCAAGTCAGTAAACTAGGTGAACTCTATGTGAAAGGAATTGTACACCTTCATGGGGTACCTAAGACAATAGTGTCAGACCGAGACACCCGTTTTACCTCACAATTTTGGAAGAGTCTACAAAAGGAACTAGGCACTACACTCACCATGAGTACGGCTTTCCACCCCAGACAAACGGCCAATCAGAAAGAGTTATTTAGACGCTGGAAGACATGCTAAGGTCTTGCGTCCTTGACTTCAAAGGAAACTAGAGTAAGTACCTGCACTTGGCGAAATTTGCTTATAACAATAGTTATCAGGCAAGTATAGGGATGGCTTCGTACGAAGCTCTCTATGGGAGGCCCTACAGATCATTAACCTGTTGGGCTGAACTTGAGGACCACGTCCTTACTGGGCTAGATCTCATGCAAGATATTACCAATCAGGTGAAACAAATCCAGAAGCGTTTGACAACTGCACAAAGTTGACAGAAAAGCTACGCTGATAGGAGAAGAAGACCTCTAGAATTCCACTTAGGCGATAAAGTGTTCCTAAGGATCAGCCCTCAGAAGGGAATCAAACGATTTAGGATCAAAGGAAAACTAGCCCCACGATTCATTGGACCCTTCGAAATACTCAGAAAAATCGGCGAATGCGCCTATGAGTTAGACCTTCCAAATCGAATGTCCTCAATCCACAATGTATTTTACGTATCAATGTTACGAAAATACGAACCAGATCTCCCCCACATTGTTCAATGGGAAGAAGTAGACGTCCAAAATGACGCCACATATGAAGAAGTCGTGGTTAGAATCCTAGATCGCAAGGTACAGAGTCTGAAAACAAAAGATATTCTCTTCGTCAAAGTCCTCTGGAAACACTATAAAATAGGAGAGGCTACTTGAGAATTGGAAAGTGAAATACAGAATAAATATCTAGAACTGTTCATTAGAAACAATCCATCAACAAACACTCAAGTAACCTACTAATAGATTTCGAGGACGAAATTCCTTTTTAAGGGGGGTAGAATGTAATACCCCAAATTATTTTGAATGTGATATAGACATATATATATAGTAGTGACATTTTATTAGTTTGTGCATATATATATATATATATAGGATTGAGTTATAGGAATTGATTTTATATATAGACTATCAATTAATTGATAATAAAAAAATAGACTATATAGACTATCAATAAATTAATTATACAGACTATCAATTAATTAATTGATTGATTAATTGACAGTAATTGATTTTGTATATATTAGTAATTTTAGAATATATTGTAAATAAATCAATTACAAAGTATATATATAAATATATATAAGGATAATATATATATATATAGACTATCAATGATAAAGTGTAATATTGATTATAAAGTATTTTTTGAATTATGGACTATCAATTAATCAATTAATCCATGATTAATATATATATACAATATGTATATTTCCAGTCCCTAATTAATCGGATTACTATATATATATATATATATATATATATATATATATAGTAATCCGATTATGCATAGTAATATGTTATTGTTATTATTATTATTATTATTATTATTATTATTATTATTATTAT